>PVKA01016422.1:0-47956 GCA_004027165.1 Ctenomys sociabilis
TTTTTTTTTTTTTTTTTTTTTTTTTTTTTTTTTTTTTTTTTTTTTTTTTTTTTTTTTTTTTTTTTTTTTTTTTTTTTTTTTTTTTTTTTTTTTTTTTTGAGACAGGGTCTCACTGTGTAGTTCGTCCTGGCCTCAAACTCACTTTGTAGCTCAGGCTGGTCTCCAACTCACAATAGTCCTCCTGCCTCAGCCTCCCAAGGGCTGGGATTATAGGCATGCACTGCCACGCCTGGCTTACATTTTGATTTTAGTTTAATATTTGGAGAAATACACAGGTCTCAAAATTTTCAGCATGTGGTAAGTCAGATTTTCCAGTATAATTTTTAAAGGTTCCCCCCCCCACCAGTGAAAGATACTTGGTCTTTTCTCAAAGAGAAGATAGCTGGCTGCATTTGGAGTTGTTTCTGAACCTTCTACTTTATCCATGGATTGTGGTTTTTGCTAATCTCATGATGACTTTTTTGTGGTACCAGGGATTGAATTTAGGACTTTGTGCTTGCCAAGCAAGCACTTATTCTACTGAGCTATATTTCTGCACGCCTTTCTTTGTTTTTATCAAGGTATCTTTGTAATATAATTTCAACAATAGGAGTGTGATGCCCTCTGTCTTGCTTTATTTCCCAGAATTGCAAATCTCTTCTGGATCCAAATAATTTTAGGATTGTTTTCTCTTGTTCTGTGAGCATGCTATTGAGTTTTAATGAAGATTTTATCAAATCTTTAAACTAATTTGGGAAGTGTGGTCCTTTTCACTACATTGATTCTTCTTACTGAAGAACAAGGTATAGCTTTGCATTTTTCTGCTATCACCTTTGATCTCCTTTTTCAGAGTGCTATAGTTTTCAAGGTAAAGGTCTTTTACTTCCTCCATTAGAATGACTCTTATATATTACATTTTGTGGATGCTATGGTAAAAGGTGTTGTTTTTTGATAGTTTTACAGTGAGTTTATTATTTGTGTATAGGAATGTAAATTATTTTTGAATGTTGACTTTGTATCCAGCTAGTCTGGATATACCTATACCTGAATACTGAATTCAGGTTTTAGTGCTTTTGTTTGGATGATTGGTTTGTTGTTTTGGCTTGCTTTTGTACTGCATATCAAAATCAAGACCTTGGGAGCTTTAAAGGAAGGTGTTCATGCTGCTGAGGTATTTCCCCCACTCTTACACTACTAAATTTGTGAACATGGTATCTCCCCTGCCAGGTAAGTATACACACTACTAAATTTGATTATTAAATCTAGAAGTCTTTTGGTGGAGTTTTGGGGCTATTCTAAGTAGAGAATAATGCTATCCATAAATAATGATAATTTAATATCTTCCTTTCCTATCCATATTATTTTTAGTTTTTCTTTTGCTAGCTTACTGTCTCTGGCTAATGTTTACAGACTATATTAGATAAAAGAAGTAATATTTCATAGCCTGGTCTTGTTCCTGATTTGGGATGAAATGTTTCAGATTTTGATCCTGTAGTATGTGCTTCTTTGTCTCTCAATAAGCCTGAGCTTGAAATAGAGCTTGTCTGCATCAGATTTAAGTGAAATTTTTCTTAAAATGCTAGAAAAATCATAGCTGAGAGCTGAGAGTTAATGAACTATCAATGATCCCTTCCTTAGCCAGGGAGATGGCTCAGTAGAATAAGTGCTTGCTTGGCAAGCTCAAGGTCCTGAGTTCAATCCCTGGTACACCAAAAAAAAAAAAAAAAAAAAAAAAAAAAAAAAAAAAAAAGATCCCTTCCTCACTTCCTAGGTCAGACTGTTGTAACAGTGTTTTTTATTTTATTCTTTTTATTTGTTTTTCCCCCAAACATATGGTATTTTATTTCAGCGAATATTAAATGACAATGGAGTGCGTATCTTTGACAGGTCTAGACAATAAAGGTGGATACAAAGGAAGAGTCATGATGTGTTTGCATAAACAGGATAAATATGCAGTGCTTCTGCATAATTCTAGGAGAAACAGGATTAGCACTAACTAGAAGTTGCACAAGACATTATGTTGGCTTCTAGTACTATGGATAACAACTAGGAAGATAAAAAGGTAGAAAGTATTAATTATTGAAACTGTGCTATAATTCATTTTAAAAAATAAGTTAAATATTTAGCTACATTCTCTTAATTCATTGATCAGATACATGTGCTATAATAGTGTCTTTAAGTAGACTATCATGTACGCACCTTGTACGACAACAAACCAATACGAAAATTTGCAATGCATTGATTATTGAATCTGTCCTGTTAATTTGATTTGAAACTGTGTCATAGTATTGGTTCTCCAATAAAAAAGGATAAACATAAATAAATAAATAAAATAATTAATAAATTTAGTAGTATCCATATTCACAGAATATTTTCATTTTGTTTTTATTATTGTAGATTTCCTTATTTCTCTTACTCCTGTTCATTTTTATATGTACTTACACCTTTTATGGGTAAAAGAAGGCTTCAATAACCTCTCTGCTTACAAAAAATCTAAAAGCAAATTCTATTTATAGTTTGTGGACTTCAAGATGAGATTTACAAAATATATATTACTTAGAGGGAAAAATTGCAGATTTTGCTTTACCAAACACAAAATAGCTTCAAGACATGTATAAAATAAATGGATTACTGGTATTGGTACATCAAGTGAAGCACTAGTCCACTGTCATTCATAAAAGGATGTTTTTTCTTATGGTTTGACTATGGTGTAGCATGTGTATTCAAGTTCATTTGTAGAGGATAAGTTCCTTGCAGTCAAGAAGGCGGTCTAACACCTTAATGCTAAAAGATACTGGTAAGAGCAAAAGTAAAAATGTGGCATGAAAAATTAAAATCATCTGCCTACGTACAGAGAGCTAGTTTTGGTGATTAGAACATAAACTTTATGACAATCTGACAAATGAGGATGTAAAAATATGTTAATTTTCTATTATTGTTATTTTGTATTATAGGGAAGGGTCTACGGGGTATTGAGGGTCTTATTATTAGATCGGACTTGTGGTGATCCACCTGTTTATAGCCTCTCAAGAGCTGGGATTACCAGAGTGCCATGCCCAGTTTCATTTGCTGTGGGGTGGCACTGGCATGGGAGGCCCAGAGATCAAACCCCATGCTCCTGAACCTATCATAGGCAACTTAATCCACTTCGTTATTTGGCTGGCCCAAAAGTGTATTAATTTAAATGAAAACTAGTTACAGGTAATGGGTACACTACACCAAATTCGAATCAATGTTTTGCTAAAATGCATATGAAAATAGAAGGTAGGATTAATGAGCGAAATGATGGCAAGTTATGAAGAAGGTGAAACAAGAGGACACCGCATCACACTAAGAGGAAGAAATAACGAATATTGCAATAAACATATAAGGCAAGCTAGTGTCAAACTTAACGTGGAATATTTTGATGACTAGTGATACTCTCCAACAATCTTGTTTTGAAATTTCATGCTATCCTTTTTATGTTTTGTTATTTTCAAAATAAAAGAGTGCCAGAAATGATAAATCATATCAGCAAATATAACTACGTTTTAGGAATTTTTTTTTTCTGTTCTTTTGAACTAAAAAATATCTTGGGCTATTAGAAATTTGAGTGTTTTTTGTTATGTAACATTTTCATTTTTTAACACAAAAATCATACTGCTTTTCTTTCTTAATGTATTCCCTTTTGTTCACTTCCTAAAATATATTTTGGACTTTCCAACTCTGAGGATAAAGAAAGTCTTATTAGCTTTTGTGTTTAAGGTTCTACCAGATACCTTTACATCAATGACAAAATTTTGGTAGGCCTTTTAAAATTTAATGTTTTTCTTTTAGATGTTTTGTTTCATAAATCTCTGTTATAACATAGAATAATCAGTTTAAATTTATATACTTTATCAAAATAAACTTTGATTGACATTCATCATTGAATAGTTCACAATTTAAAATTCACTTTATTAATATTTCATCAATTAATCTTTACCAAATTTATGAAATAAGACTTCAGATGTCATTTTATTCTGTTTGCAATATACATTTACTTTTTAATGTATTGTGAATATAAATTTTATTGTGCAATGGAAAATTTTAATATATTTTATTTATCTGTAAAGTTTTAATTATACTCTGAAACAAAGTATAATTTTGTCTTTTACTTCAGGAACTTATTAAAAAGTTTTATTTCATAATGAATTAAAATCTATTGTGCTTTTCTGGCTTCTGTTTCTACAGACATTATGTAACACACTGAATTTTCTACAGTTGTAAAGTTTAAAACTTTCAATAGCCCACATTCAGAGGCTAGGAAATATTTTTTCTTAAGTTTATATTTGTTGATTTTTTTTAAATTTATAATTGTTGTATTGTGAATTCTCTCTCCGTAGTTGATGTCAAGCTACCTGTGTGATGTGACTGAATGCCAACCTCGGTGTAAAGGAGTATTATTATCAGCAGGACATCATTCACTTGGACATTTTCATTGCTTATGTAAGTATAAAGCTGCTGGAGATTTGGCATATAAATACATATGCATATTTCCAATTGCCAATTATATATATACACACATATATGTATATATATATGTGTGTGTGTGTGTGTGTGTGTGTCTGTGTCTGTGTGTGTGTGTGAGAGAGAGAGAGAGAGAAATAAAATTGTGAAAGACAAACAATTGTAAAAATAATGATCAATAGTTTCAGAAATGATCACATCATATTTTCATTATTGCATGAGGTGGATTATTTTGGATTTTTTCCCAATTGCATCTTAAATAAAAAGGAGTGAGAATATGTCTAAGCCATTGATTATGCATATACATCATGATATTTTTTGCTTTGCAGTTTGAGAATTAAAAGATCACTTTCACCAGACATTAGTTAAATGCAATTTGTTTCCCTTTTACAAGCACTGCAAGCAGAGTTAGAATATGATGATGGAAGCAATGATGGGAAAAGAGGAAGGGAAGGAAGGTGGCATATTGACTTATTGATCACGCAGTTACTTTGAAACTAACAGAAAAGCCCACAAGCCAAATAATGTAGGCAGCTTTTGAGAGCCTGAAAAGAATAAACAACATTCTTCCCTAGAGCTCACAGAAAACATTTGAGGCTTCTTATGCCCATAAGCATAAGGTGAAACATTTGTATTAATTATGTTACTGAGTTCTTATTATAGTAGATATAGGAAACTATGCGATCTATAAGGAAACCAATGCAATATACTGATATACAAAGTGGAGAAAGATAATGAGATAATTTCTAAAATAAAGCAGAACTGGCTATATTCACATCAGAAAAGGGACACATGAGAACACAGGCAAGTGAGGCCAGGGAGAGGGTTCATTGAAACAAGTGCTTCGCTGGCTAGCGCAACGGACTGAGTTCAGTCACCGGTTCTGCAAAAAAAAAAAAAAAAAAAAAAAAGAAAGAAAGAAAAGAACACAGGCAGGCAAGTGATATATGTTTGAGATTACTGATTTATTGATATATTAAATATCCTGTTTTGATGAATATACATTGTAGGCATGTATTGAAACAATGAATCATATGCAATTTATGAAGAACTCAGATCAACCCAAAAGTGCAGAAAATATAAAAGCTACAAACTTTATTAGGCAAAATGTTATGAAGTTAAGTAGATACTCGGTCAGTGTCAGCCATGTGGATGTGGCCTAGCCATGGCTTGACCAACTTTTCTCTCCGTGGAAGCCTGAGAGAATCTTTTCTCTCCATGTGACTCTCATTAGGCATACTCTATGTCACTGATCACGTTGCTCTCTGGCTCCATAATTTCATTGATCAGAAAATTTGGGACATCACTGAGAAATACTAAGGGAATTTGACTGACATTGTCACATACAAAAGTTATATTTTTTGTTATATTGCTTTTGCTTTATCTTGGTCTTAACCAACCAGCCGAAAAGTATAAAAATGTGGTATAAAAAGTAAAGTCATATTAATATGCTGGCTGTAAAAGGCTCAAGTCCACAACTGGCATTGCCAGTCCTATGGATAATCTACTATTATTATGGACTACATTGGTTTATTTTGTTGAATTCACACACTGTCCGGCGCCGCTCCCATCCCGCGGAAGAAGACACTCAGACACTTTCAAACGGGGTTCAGAAAGCCTTTATCGAGTGGGATGCAAGCCTCTACATGTGTCCGCTACCCGCGGCTCCTACCGTGCAAGCAACAATGAACTTCCTGCCAGAGTGAGCTATATAGGTTTCATAGATCAATCACAGTTGTACATGTGTTCGCATATCATTGGCAGAGTCACAAAAAGTGGCGGGCATTTCCCTAAATAGGCGGGACCCAGGCACAGCAACAAGAACCCGGAAGCCGGATATGAGCGCCATCTTGGCAGACATGATGGGCGGGGGAGTGAGGAGCGGTCGCCATCTTGGAATGGCTCCCGACAACACACCTACAATATTTAAATGGCAACGGAATACCCATCTCTGACAAAACTAAACAAAAAAAAGGGATACAAATGAAGGACCATTTTATATCTGTGTATACAATGTAGTTAGGATAGATATACAGAAACTTCTCTTAATTCAATGTGAAGAAAGATTTGTACTAATAGTATTTGGACAGGATATCAGGTCTGCATCTTGTAAAAATAGGTACATATATATCACTGTGATATGATGCTTTCAGTTCCTCCGGGAAAATTCCCAGTGGGAGATAGCAGGCTTGAAAGGAATTTCCAGTCCTACTTTCTTAAAGTCTCTACACTGATTTCCATTATGGTTGCACCAGTCTACATTCCCATCAGCATAAGAGAAGGGCTCCCTTTTCCCCCACAGCTTTTCCAACATTTGTTGTTGGTTGATTTCTTTATGATAGCCATTCTTTCTGGGATAAGATGGTATCTCAGTGTTGTTTTAATTTGCATTTCACAGATGACTAGTGATGTGGAACATTTTTTCATATATTTATTTGCTTCTTTAATTTCATCCTCTGAGAAGTGTGTATTCATTTCAAATGCCCATTTCTGAACTGGGTCTTTAAATTTAAGGGCCTTGGTATATTTTAGATCTTTATAAATTCTAGAGAGCAGAACTTTGTCTGAGTGCTTATTAGTTAAGATTTTTTTGAAATCTGTAGGTTGTCTTTTCACTTTGTGGATAATTTCTTTTGACGTGCAAAAACTTCTCAATAAGAGTTGCATCTTGTTCTGTGAATAACCACTATGAAGACAACAATATGTAATGTATTAATTATTGAAACTGTCCTACTATTCAGTTTTGAAACTTGCATATACTTAGTCGCTTCTTTAATTATGCTCATTGTCTCATTAATTATGTTTCTTAACATAATTAATAAAAAACTTAAATAGATAAAACAATCTATTGTTTCTCTTGAAGAATTCAACACCAGCATCAATGAGCATCTATATGAACATCATTCCTACACTAGAATGTCAGTGGTCTACATGGAAGCTCTTGATCTGGCTGATTTTCCCGATACACAAATGTTAGCAGGGCTGTGGTGGTAAAAGAATCCTTCTCCACTGCCGGTGGGAGTGTAGACTGCTGAAACCACTGTGAAAATCATTGTGGAAATTCTTCACAAGGTATGAATAGAGGGTGCAATGGATTTTTTTATTATTAATTTTATTGAAAAACAAATAGCAGGTCCAGGAGATGGCTCAGTGGAGTAATGTGCTTCCCTGGCAAGCACAAGGGCCTGAGTTCAATCCCAGGTTCTGCCAAAGAGATAAAGAAAGAAAGAAAGAAAGAAAGAAAGAAAGAAAGAAAGAAAGAAAGAAAGAAAGAAAAGCAAATAGCAATGAGACAGTTTCAAACAGGTTAGTAGGACAGTTACAATAATTAATACATTGCATATTGTCTTTGTAGTATTTATTTATAGTGCAAGTTGTAGGCATGATATCCTGTCCAAACACTATTAGTACAAATCTTTCTTCTCACTGAATTAAGAGATAGTAATTGTATATCTATCTTAACTGTTCTGCATATACAAAATGTTCCTTCTTTTGTATCCTTTTTTTTATTTTATTTTATTTTATTTTATTTTTTTTGTCTTTTTGAGGCAGGGTCTCACTATGCAGTTCAGGCTGGCCTTAAGCTCACTTTGTAGCTCAGGCTGGTCTCAAACTCACAACAATCCTCCTGCCTCAGCCTCCCAAGTCTTGGGATTACAGGCATGCGCCACCATGCCCGGATTTGTATCCTATTTTTTTGTTTAGTTTTGTCAGAGATGGAATTGTGCATTTGACCCAGGTATTCTCCCTCTTTGTCTCTTCCCAAAAGAATTAAAAGCATCAAAGCACACTTTATAGCAGCACAGCTTTTAATAGCTAAATCTTGGAAACATCCCATAATTACTTGGATGATGAACGGATTTAAAAAAAAAACAAAACAAAACACTTTTTTAGTAGAATAGTGTACTACTGTCCCATAAGGTAGAATAGATTAGAGACATCTCTAACTATCTGTATGCATAGTAAGAACATATTCTTAAGTGAAATAAATTGGATATGCATGTCTAAGTGCCTGATTGTTTCTCTGATGTGAGAAATCCAATGTATGAATAGCAATCAAAATACATAACAGAAAGTATTCAATGTAGATATTTTTGCTTACTTTGCTGGAGTAATTTTAAAGGGCTCCATATAATTTCTGGAAATCTCAGGCAAAGCAAGCAGCATCACAATCTGAGAATTGAAATTATACTATAGAACTACTGTGATAGTATGGGGTCATAATACAGACTGAATATCAATGGAAAAGTTTAGGAGGGGCAGTAAGAACCTCACACACACTTAGTCATCTTATCTTTCGTAAAAGGACCAAACACGTTTATTGGAAGAAAGAAAGTCTCTTTAGTAAATAATGCTTGGAAAACTAGCTTTTAAATATCAAAAGCTAAACCTCAACATATTTATAGTATATTATCATGCACTAAACTAAAATCAAAATGGTTCAAATATCCAAATATTGAAATTATGTCTACCTGAGAAGAAAATAGGTAGAATTCTTGATGTCACATATATAAGCAAAGATTTCATGAAAAAAATATCCAGATTGCAATTTTACTACAAATAATAAATAACAGGCATCTCATATTTTAAAGCTTTTTCACAGCAAAATAAATCACCAATAGAATGAAAAGACAACCCACAATGGGGAAAGTAGTGGGCAGTTGTCCTTCAGATAAATGACTAATGCATAGAATATAGAAGGAATTGGAAAAATCGGATCCCCCAAATTTAAAGACACAGTCCAAAATAAGCACCTGAGATGATGTACAGTTCTCACATGAGGGAGTACAAATGACATGCTACTAATACATGAAAAATACACAAAGCTACAGATTATGCAAGAGATGCAAATTAAAAAAATGCTCACATTCCATCTCACTCCAGAAAGAGTGGTATTATCAGCAAATTGACCAATAACAAATACTGGCTTGTCTGTCAGGAAAAAGGAAGCCTTCAGCACTCTTTGAGGGAGTACAAAATGGTACAATTACTGTGGAAATCAAGAAGAAGAGTCCTCCAAAAACTAGAACCAAGGGATCGACAGATAGCTCAGAAGACTAAAGCTGAGTAGGCTTAGGGTCTGGGGTTTGAACCCGGAAGTGCTGTGCCGACCCTGCCCCATGGGGCATGCTGAAACCAGGAGTGGTAGCCGGTGCCTGCAAAGCCAGCGCTTGAGAGGCTGAAAACAGGAGGGTCATTATGAGTCCAATCTTAGTAGTGAGACCCTGTAGACCCTGTACTAAATACATGTTAAAAAAAGAAAGAACAGAAAGAAAAAAAGGAAAATGTATGAGAAAACTACAAAACACTCCAATATCCAAACAGTTCAGTGGAACAAGAACAAAACTATACTACTTCAGAACTAAAATTTTGAAACACAGCTATAATGATCAAAACAGAATAATATTATAAAAACAGGCAAATATAACAAAACACAGAATGCGAGAATAAATACAAGTGCTTTTCAGCAGACACAAGACAAAGCAGTGGAAGAATTCTCTCTTGAAGAGAAAATGTGTGTAACACTGATGATTACAAATGTTGAGAAGCTTTTGAACATCACTTTTATCATTTATGAGGAATATCTATTGAATACAGAATTAGTGATGGGGAAATTGGTTTTCTACACACAGAAAAATGAAAATGTGTCCCTAGGTTACATCACACATAAAAAAAAAAGTCTGAAAGTGTATGAAAGATCTAAATGTGAAACCTGACACCATAAACTTTCAGAATTCATACATGAAAAGCCTATGTTTTTATATTACTCTGTTTTGATCATTAGACTTGACAATAACCTCTTAGGTGATTTCAAGAACTCAGGCTTCATTCACTATAAACAAAAAAATAAGTAAATACGATTCCATCAAGTTACAAAGTTTCAGTGTAAAGAATGCACAAAATGAAACACAAAATGAAAGATAATGCTGGGGAGGTAACTCAGTCGAATAAGCCCTTCCCTGGCAAGCGCAAGGGCCTGAGTTCAATCCCTGGTTCCACAAAAATAAATAAATAAATAAATAAATAAATAAATAAGAACAATAACCTACAAAGTGAGGCAATTGTGTTAGAAAAGCATTCAGTATTCAGCATTTATAACGAACTCATAAAATTCAACTGTAAAAAATGTTTAAATGATCAAAAGCTGGGCAAACATTTCAACAGACATTCTTTACAAATAGTGAAAATGGCCAACAGAAAGATCAAACATGCTCAACATTTCTAATCATCAATGATATGCAAATCAAAAACATCACAACTGTTACCACACCTGTTATCAAAAAGAGGCCCTTTGTCCATAACAGCTATTAGGAAGATTTGTGCAGACATTATATAAAATTATGTAAGTGATTCTTGAATACTGAATATAGAACTAGCTTATGACATAGCAATTTCTTTTCTTCCTATATACCGAAAGGAAATTAAACTGTGTCCTCATAAGGACACGGGTTGTCCATGCCCATTGTAGCTTTATTCACCAGAGGCAAAATGTGGAAACAATACCAGTAGAGCAGTGAATTATTTTTTATTTTTTATTTTTATTTTTTTGTGGAACCAGGAATTGAACTCAGGCCTTTTCACTTGTTAAGCAAGTGCTTATTCTACTAAGCCATCTACTAGGCCACTAGAGCAGTGAATTAGAAGAAAAAAAATGAAGAATCAGAAAAGAAAAAGTGTGTTGAGCCAAGCATGGTGGTACACTACTGTAATAGCACAATTCTAGGATGACTGGAAATTTCAGCCCAGCCTGATTCACTTAGTGAATTAGCAAATCATTATTTGAACTTAGAGTAAAATAAAATAAGATAAAACAGGCTAAGTATATAAGTCATTAAAAAAGGAGCTTGGTTTGAAAATCCTGGATTAATTCCCAATGGTATACAAATGAGAAAAAAAAATTCTACTATTGATCACAACATGGATAAACTAGCAGAATATTATGGCATGGTTAAAGTCAGAGAGCAAAACATTGCACAACCTTACTTATGCTTAAAATCTAAAATTCTTATGAAAGTATATAATGCAGTAATTTTAGAATCAGGTAGTGGAGGAAGACAATGTTCAGATATAGATCGGATAATAAAAAGTAATAAATATGTAGAATAAAAAGTTAAAAGGTCAAACCTATAACGTGGATACTGTAGTTAATTGTATTAAATAAATTTTTTTAAACAGTAGCTAATAGCTGCTGTTGTCACAGGAGAAAACAGTGGACAACAACAACAAAAAAAGTATGTGTTATTTTTCCCACTGCAGTTTGAATAATGAGAGAGTTCATTTTGAACAATGAGAGAGTTTTCTAACAAGAAAAAAATGCTTAGATCAAATGCTTTGAGGAATTTTGAAATGTAGTAAAATCTCACCCATGTTTCAAGCACAATTTTATATTAGTTTAAGAAAATCATTATAACTTCCATAGCAAATGATATATGATAGAGTGTAACCTGAAATATTTGTATATTTTAAACTGATAAGTGTATTATAATGATATTTTGGAGATATATCCCAGGTTAATAAGGTTGGTGTTAAAATAAGCCATGAATACAACTGTCAGGAAAACATATTTTAAGAAGAATTACACTACAGTCAATCAAGCAAACTGATGTTTTTCAGTAACAGTAAAATGATGTGTTTCAAATTCTGAATTTTTCATTCTTCCCTAAAAGAAGTTTGAGAAATTTACTAAAACTTTATTTATTTTTGACAAAGATTCCACATACTGGTAGATATGAACCTTGTAAATGTAATTAAATTCCTTTTGCTATGACACAGGACACACCATTATTTTTGAATAATTGTTTCTTGAGCCCAAATATGAAAAGTTTGTGTTACACTGCTAATGCTTGATCTTAACTATTTCTTTTGGTATGTTTTAAAGTGTAAAATAAAAATTATATTTTATTATATATGTATTTTTGAAAATTAAATGTAGCATTGACAATAACATCGAGAGATGAAATTAATATTTTTGTATGTGTGTTTTCTTTTTTACATTTTTTAAAGCATTTATTTTGTATAGGGTCTCATTACGGAGCTTAGAGTCATAGTGATCCTCCCAAGCACTGGGATTACAGGCACGTACCACCAGGCATGGTTCATGGGCTGGCATGGTGTTCTCAGCTCAGCATGGTCCACCAGAGGTTCAGCTCAGGTACTTGCATTTGCCAGCCCAGTGCTTAGACCACCGCTTTAGCCCAAAGAGAAATATTTAAAGTAAAAATGGAAAAAAGAAAAAGAAATTTAAAAAATGCAATTAATATAGACTCTCTATGGAAAAATACTCAAAGGATTTCTAAGATGCTTTCACATATAAAATTCTCTGATGAATAAGTGCATAGAATGATTTAATATTTGATATTGTAATAAACATATCTTGAACACATACTCTTCTATATCAATTTCATTAAGAGTTAATTAAAATCTTTAAAAATCTTTATGCGTTATTTCTTTTTTCAGGCTAATGTTAATATTCTTGTCTATGTATTTTTTTGGTCTATGCAAAAGAGATTCCAAAGCGAAAATTAAGGGAAAAATCAGCAAAATTATGAGCATAGTAAAAGTATTTGCTGCAGAGAATGAAACCTCTGTGAAACTATGGAGACTCAATTTAGGAGATTTGTTGAAGATTATCATTTGTTAAAGCTTTATTGTCTTAAATCACCATATACAATAAATTCGTCTTGAAATCATTCAGAAATGTCTCCTCACTTCATGGGCTTTAGAGTAATAACAAACCAATCTAAACTCCAGAAAGCTAGCAATTCATCTAAACCTCACATTTTCATGTGATTTCTGGCACAGAGGTGGAAGCGGCTGATCAGAGCTGAGCTGACCCACCTAATTGGAAATGACAAGCTGCACCTGAATATACCTTCTCATGAATGCAGTGTTTCCTCTTCTTATCCAGCAGTATCATATAATTAAAGGCTGTATGACACAGGTTAGCTTTCAAACATTAAATTATGCTTTCTACCTGAGGACTTGTCATTCATGGAATATGCAGTGTCCCCCAAAATCCCCAGAAGGAGCAATACTGCTTGCTAGTGCTGAACCAAATTTTAATCTCCTTGTACTCGCAATGAAATTACTTGTTCACCTGATTGTTTTATGCAGCTAATGAATTTGCAATATCACATTCAATTGAATAATTATACAAGAGAGATGCTGAATGCCCATCTTCTCTAGATTAGAATAATTTATAAATGCAGTTTTTCTATCCCATTAAACAGCACCACCTTTTAATGAGATAGAAGCACAACATAGCAGGCAGAATGATATGTACCTAGCAACAGAATGAAAATACAATTTGTGCAGGCAGCAATTTCCTTTGAAGGGTTGTCAAGAATAAGGGATTTCATTTATTATTAGAGAATAATACACCTTGAAGAGCCCACCAATAGCATTCATGTACAAATGCATAACAAGGATACTTTTATGTTTATATACATAAAAAAAAAAATGAGAGCTCAGGAAATTGAAGTGTGCTTAAATTTGTATGCCAGCTTTGTAGCAGAGTCATGTTTGAAAATTTTCCATCAGTCATGTTTTTCTCCTGACATAGATTGAACCCTGTTTTCAGAGAACAAGATGGTACATATTCTTTCTTCCTACTATACAATTTAAAGGAAATGATTTATCTGCCTTTTCCCTCTTACGGTCCTTCCAGGAGTGCATTCTCTTGGTATTTTTTTTCCCACAATGTCCCTCTTTAAGCTATTTAAATCTGATGGTCCAGTGCTAGTTATGAAGGCTCACTGGGATGCCAGATGGCAGAACTATTCATCCCTCTTATGGGTGCCTGGCCATGGGCTATCGGTTATTCATTTCGTTTTTAGTTCAACTGTGAAATGAGAACTTCTTACAACATGCTACCTTTGAAACAGCGGCAGCTAATTTTATAGTGGTCTTGATAAAAATGTGACAGTACAATTAACTAGAAATATTTAGGAAAAATTTACAGTGTTTCACCAAATTATTATGTCTGATAGAGTGCTATTCACAAAAATGTGCACATTTTAGCTGAAAAACTTAAGTTTTCTATGTGCTTGTGATCAGAACCAACATAAGAAATCACTTTTATGCTTAGAATGAATTTATCATGTAAAATCCTGAACTCTGTAGTTATAAAGTTAGGAACATGTACAATTTATTAATACCATTAACTAGTATTTCAGCCTAGTAGTCTATGTCTTGTCTTCTCTGTGTTGTCTTCTTTGCTTATACAGAACTAGAGATTGGTTATTTAGTTAGGCTAGGTTTCTCCAATGCCGTTTTAACCAGGGCAAAGTTTTTGTTATCAACATTATGTACCAAACAGTGTCGGAACATTGGATATCAGATATAGGATATGAAGCAAATAAAACCTATCAAATCTTACTGAAATTCATGACTTTCAAATACCTCTGATGGAACTTGCATTTTTGAGAGTCGGGAGAATTACATACATGAGATTTAAAACATCTAGGTTCTTGCTATCAGATGTGACAAGAGTGGGCCAAAAGAAAGAAAGGACACCAAATGTAGAGTGAAGCAGTGGTCAGGGCTACAAGAAAGGTAGTTGGATCAGAGTAATGAATATTCCGATTTCCGAACTGCCAACGTAGGAGCAGGTCTCTACCTGCACAGGCCTCAGTGCATACAGTGTACAGCAGTGCTGTGCAAGGTCAGTAGTGGAACCAAGTGAAGGCAGGAGAAAGGTTCAAACTGAAGGATGCAAGGGGTTTTGTGGATAGTTGCCAAGAAATGGGAATTTTCCTACTTGGGAAATTAAAATCTCATTTACATTAACTTATTTTTTCTTAGAATAGTCTGGGAAGGTCTAACCAATGTCCAGTCTTACCTAACAATCATAAATGCTGTATCACACTGTGGTTTATGTACTTCCTTATGATTATATAAACCATCTTCTTTGAAAATGAAGATAATTATCTATTAGCTTCTAATAAAAAGAGGGAAAAGAGCATTTATAAAATATAAAATTCATGTGAAATGGTAGTGAGTATTGTAATTTCCTTGGCAGCCATTATTGCTGTATAGTCATAAACAACAATATATTCCAATTGTCTAATATTCTACAGGTGACAGTATTACTCTAAATCCTTCTATCCAAACAGGATAAGTGCCTAGAATTTTCACCTTATATTGATCTGCTTTCCAAACTCAACTATATAATTCATGGAAATGTCTCAGTTCCTCAACTGTATAATGGGGGAACTCATTTACCAGGTTCAAAAAGGCACTTGCCTCAGTCGCAGAGTAAATCGTACTGATTCCATAGCAGTGCACATAGGAATGATTAGATTGATATGGGAAACCAAGCCTTCACTGAGACCAACTATTTAAGAACATTTTGGAAAGGTATTTTCATGGCTACTTAAAATTCCCCCACAAAGACAGATGTCACCCATTTACACGTAAGAGATACCCAGTATTTTTCTTAAAAATTAGTAAAATATAGAATTATTAATTGTTCAATGGTTTTATATTGAAAATCATTAGCCACATGTTCATGTATTAAATTGTTTCTCGGGGTATTTTATACCAGTGCAATGGGATAATTTCTGATCTGTAGAATTCATGCAATAGCTTTAATTAATTTCTGCAGGACTCATTTCCAAATCCTGACATCTTGAAATGTTAAAGTATGTCTCATTCTTTTTGGAAAATGAACAGTCCTGGGGTTGAAATTGGAAAGTTCCACCAGAAATGTCACAAAAGGGGTCGTTTTCCTGTTATAGATCACATTTTTGCTTAGACTGAAAGTGATAAAGAGAGCAAGGAAAAATATAGATGATATGCCTCATTCCTAATGTGTTTTTACTCTAAAACTCCCCGTAGTCATCTGTTACCTGTACATCATTTTTTTTGCAAGTGAATGACATTTTTCTCTTTGAAAAGAAATGTATGCAAGTGCTGAGCAAAGTTTATTTAAAAGCATATGATGATATTAGTAAAGCACCCATTTAAATACTAAATCCTAATTATTGTTTTGCATTAGGTCTTCAGATATTTAATGTAAGCTGCAGATAATTCTTCCTGTTCAAAATACATCAGAAATCTAGACAGTGACTATGACAGAAGAATGGCTATGAAAATTGTATCAAGTGTTTTAATCTAGAATGGGAAGCCACATCTAGTAGTTTAATAATTGATATTCCACTGTTATTATTTCTGCTTTTTGACATTTAGCTTCACCAATATTTATTTCGTGGGTTTGCAATAGCATAGCCACTTTTTAGAAGAGAATGTAGAATAAAAGAAAGACCTTATTCTAGTCAAGCCATAAGGTACATCCATGAAGTCCAAGGTGTTGATGTAACAGAGGGAGGCATCACCAATTAGGAATATATATGCTTTCCTTCTCAATAATATTAGCATGTGAATTCATAATATTTCATTGCTTTATCTTCTATGGGAGTGAATTTGACAGAATCAAAGTTAGCTAACATAATCCAGGCATATTATAGTCAAAAGATAAATCAAAATTAGGGTGGATTTGTCTGAATTAAACAAAGTGGTCACTTTGTGAGGTATAATTTTAGAAACTCCAATAAGCACTTATATTCACAGATTTATCTGCTCTATTTACATAATAGGGATCATTCCATGTTGTATCAAAATTGGGTTACTGTGTTTTCTTTTTAATATGTAAGAATAAAAATATAATGAATCATCTTATTTGAAAGTAAAACTAATAGAATAATAACAGCTACAGTTCCATTCCCATGAGGAGTTAAATGACCGATAAATGACATGATGTCTAAAATCAGATTTTGGTAGCTGGGGATATAGCTCAGTGGTCTAAGTGCCTGCCTGGAAAGCTCAAGACCCAAGTTTGATTCCCAGTACCCCATGCCATGCTGGCCCTGGAACCAGGTTCACCATGCTGACCACTGAAAACTGGTGTCGACACACACATGTAAGCCCAGTGTGAGGGGACTGAGGCCGGATGACCACTACGAGTCCAAGCTGTGCAGCCAGACCCTGTACCAAGTAAATAAATACATGAAAAGATTTTAAAAATGAATAAAATCAGATTTTTCATGAGGTATGGAAATTGAGTGTAGAGCTCATTAGAACTGCAAAGGGGAGAGACGGGGTAATGGTGGAGGAAGTAGGCACAGATGGGGAACACTGACAAAGCACTAGGCTTTTCTTTATCTGATCTTCACACAAGCTTCTTTTCCCACAAATAGAAAAAAAATGTGGCCTGAGACCATTTTTCCTGCAATATCCTACAAATTACTCTAATTTAAAATTAGACTAATTTTAAAATTGTTCAAAACTCTAAGATTCGTTACATTATCAAATAGTTTCCTGTCTTCTGCATCCTACCTTTTAAGTACATTTTTCAACCCCACAAGTCAATGTTTCTCAGGCACTAGACATTTTTATAAGTTGCAGAAACAATGAAAACACAAATCTGTTCATACAAATATAAATGTGTCCATGGAAAATGTAGACGTGGTAGTACTACCAGTAAGCCATTAGGTATGGAATTTATTTTTTTTCCCTTCTTCTTATTATTTTCTTTTCTTTTGAGAGGCACTGAATTTAATGCTAAAGAACAAGTAGTTATAGTTTTATGGAGATAGAAAAATATAAAAAATAGAAAGGAGCTTCCAAAAAGTGACCATTCTCTTCTGCATTTGCCTTATCCAAAATAACATTTGTAAAATGAATCAAAACATTCTGCTGAATAATGCAGCATGTATTCACATCCCACAATTGCAAATTTCATGGTCTATTTTCTCTTTTGTTTTTGTTTGTATCACCTCTACAATGATGGAAAAATTTCTAAATGGAACACTTCAAATGATTCGTTTTACAGATATTAGCTTAGTACATTTCAGATAATATGCATTCAAGTGGTATTTTGATGAATAATTTAAATTTGTTTCATTCAGGATAAGTTATTATTTCCATTCATATTCTCACAAAGACTTAGAGGAAAAGATATCCATAAAGCTGTGCCTTTTAACTTACTTTATTTTAAAGAGAAAAAGCAAAAATAAGTAACAAAAACAGAAAAGAGACAACATACAACAATATAAATGGAACAGAATTTCAAAACAAGAATAAAAAAATTAACAATGGTTGCTATATTGCATAATCTGAGCAACAAATTTAACTTAATGTTTTTGACTGCCTTCTGTTAAAAGAAATAAAACATTGAGGAGTGAAATCCTTTTGGTGGTCTCAGTTTAGTACCAGAACTACCACAGTTTTAGCATCCAAGAATAGTCTTAAGCCTATTCTATCACTTTACAACTTGGAATAAAACTGTTTCCTGTTAGTTCTTGGTCATCATGCTTAAAGTGAGGAAAAATATTCCTAACAGTAGGGTTAAGCAATTAGTATACCAGCCCACGGTGCTTTGAGATGTGAAGATAGCTCCAAAGCAAGATCTCCCTAATATTCCACCTTGCTCTCTCCTGTCTCTACATTTCTTTTGAAGCAAAGCATAGTTGTCAGAATTTTTCTGACCCAGTTTAGGTAATAGAATCAATAACCTTCTTGGCCCCAAATCAGACAACTAGATTTTTCAGATAATGACGTATCTTCCTTCCTGCTTAAAAATATCATAGGACATGCTGCAAAGAAAATCCAAAAGAATGTTGAAAGACAGTCCTTGATGACTTCTCTGAATGTGTATTGCCATTAAGTCATATTTCTCTTTAAATCACATTTCTTCACAACTGTGCATTCTGCGTGGAACATGAAAACAGTTTTTCTCTGGGTCTTTGAGTCATCACTTCTGAAAGTTCTTATAACACAAAACTTTTCTTAAATAAAAGTTATGAAAAGTCACACTTTTGTTGTTTTCTGACAGTCACAATGAGTGATGAAATGTAATGTCTTTGCAGTACTACACAAATATTAGATTAACAAATTTCATACTGATTCAAAATATTTATCATGTTATCTGTCCTTGAGACCTTTCTTTCAGTTTTCTGTGGGAACTACTGAATCAAAGTTATGGAGCCAGCATTGTAAATCGTACTGGTTGATTTTAAACTGCTCAATCCTTTTGGGTTTAACTTTCTCTGCTATTAATCCAAACACTGACAATAGGAAGTTCTTCCCTAATACATCATGGTATTAAGACTGAATCAATGAGAGAGTGAATGTGTCTGAATTTTTTAAACCTACAGTGTTCTATTCATATGGAAACTAAGTTCTGAGCTTTCAAACTTAACCTCACAGGTGACTAATTTCAAAACATAATTAAATGTCACCTTAAGAGCTTAAATAATGGTTCCTAAGAGGCACAAATGAGGGATTTAGATCTTTAGTATTAACTTTATAACATTTTCAAATAACAAAAGCAATCTCTCTACTTATCTATTTATGCTCCTCCGTTTTACCTATTATTCATTGAAAAATGAAGTCAAAACATCAGTGAGAAGATACAGATTAAGAGTATTTCATTGTTCATCAAGCTATAGAAGAAATATGATTAGAAATAATCTGTAAGATAAAAAATAAATAATTAACAACAATGAAGAACAATTGCTCATACAGCTAAGAAGATATAGATAAGAAATAGAGGAAAATAGAAAATGATGGAAACATTGAATGGACAACACAGGGAAGAATTAGAATGCATGAATCAAATTCAAACAAATACCCAGGAAATTGAGAATTCCATTGAGCCCTGGCATAACTGTTTGAATGAAACCAAAGATAGACTTTCAGAACTCAAAGACAGCAGTGGAGCTAATGAACATGAAAGAAAAGATCTCTTAAAACGATCAAGGAACCAGGAAAGTACACCAGCGGCTATAAGATGACACAAAGACAAATGATATAAGAATATAAGTGTTAATGAAAGAGCAAGAGGCAACAGAAATGACATAAAAAGTCTATTTACAGAAGTACTACCAGAAAATTTTCCAATAGAAGAAAATAATCTAACATACAGGAAATGAGGTATATAAAACTCCAGTTAACCATAATCAAAATAAATCATCATTCATACACTCAGTAATCAAGGTCTAAGAAATTCAGTTTGGCATGAAATTTTTCAGCTCTTGAAATAAAATAACTTCCAATCCAGATGTTTTTGGGGGCAGAACCGGTGATTGAATTTAGACCCTTGCACCTTCCAGGGAAGTGTTTATTCCACTGAGCCATCTCCCCTGCCCTCCAATCCAGATTAATGTATCTTGCAAAACTATTTATCAATCCAATGGTGAAATGAGACCCTTCCATGACAAAGAACAACTAAAAAGTCATGACCAACAAATCAAACCCACAAAGAGTACTCACAGATATTTTTGACAGAAACAGAAACAATCACAAATTCAAGAACAGAGAGGAACCACCAAACAGAGCAAGTAATTAAAAAGAGAAAAACTACAAAACCTTAGCAGGAAAATAACATGACAAAGATAATCCAAAACAAATCAGTTACAACCATGAATGTTAAGGGGCTCAATTTAGAAATCAAAAGAAATAGACTAGTTGAATGGATCAGGAAACAAAATCCAATGATATGTTACATAAAAAAACACATTTAACTCAAATAAAAATCTACAGACTGAAAGTCAAAGGGTAGGAAACAGTTCTCATACCACTGGAAACCAGAAAAAAAGGAGGGGTAGCTATTCTGGTTGTTGACAATACGAACTTCAAAGAAAAAATCATTCAGAGATAAGGTAGGTCACTGCATACTTGTTAAGGGAAAACTGCAAGAGGAAGAGATAACAATTGTAAATACATATACACCCATGGTAGGAAAACCCACATCCTTATATAAAATTTAATATATGAAAAACCAAATGATCAATAATACAATTGCAATGGGGAACTTTAACATGCTACTTTCACAAATACATAGATCTATTAGGCAAATATCAGCAAAGAAACAACAGAGATAAACCAATCTTGTGAAGACATGGATTTAGTAGACCTTTACAGAGTTTTACCCAGCAAGAACACAATACACATTCTATGCAGCTGCACAAGGGACAGTCTCCAAAATAGACCATATACTATCATAGAGGTCATGAAGGATTTATAAAAGAATTGAAATTCTCCTATGCATGTTATCTGATCATAGTGCAATGAAACTGAAAATTGTTGACAAAAGAAAAGACAAAAACACTATAAACATGTGGAAAATGTCAATCTCCTAAGCAACCACTGGGTCAAAGATGAAATTAAACAAGAAATTAAAAGGTATCTACAATCAAACGAAAGAGCAGATACAACTTACCAAAACTATGAGATACAATGAATGTTCTCTGAAGTAGAAAATTTACAGCAATAAATTTACACGCTAGGAAAACAGAACAAGCCCAAATAAATGATCTTATGTTACACCTCCATCTTCCAGAAAAAAGAAGAGCAAGTCAAACCCCAAAACCAAAAGAAGGCAGTAGTTCACATGATGGAGATGAGGAAAGCAATGCATAAATAAATAAATAAATAATAAAATAAATCAAAGAGTTGGTTCTTTGAAATAATAAATAAATTTGATATAATCCTAGACCCCTATAAAAAAAATGAAGAAAATCTCCAAATTTATACAACAATGAATGAAAAGGGTGAAATCACTATAGATCCTAGAGAAGTTTAGAAGACCATAAGTACCTATTTTCAAAATCTCTATGCTCAGAGGATGGTAAATACAGAGGAAATGGACAGTTTCCTAGATACATAGGAAATGACAAAGCTGAGTCAGGAATATATACAAACACTTAATAACCCAATAATGGGAAATGAAATTGAAAATGCAATAAAAATCCTACCAACAAAGAGAAGGTCTCCATGGATTCAGAGCTGAATTCCACAGGAAATTTAGAGATTTACTGCTGACATTTCTCAAATTCCTCAATGAAATTGGAGAGAAGCAATTTTCCCAACTCATGTGGAGGCAAGTATTACTCTGATTCCAAAACCGGAGAAAGATCCAACTAAAAAAGATAACTACAGACTAATCTCTTTAAGGAATACACATGGAACAATCTTCAATAAAAGACTAGCAAATAGAATGCAGCAAATCATCAAGATTATTATACATCATGACCAAGTGGGATTCATCCAGGAATTCAGGAATATTTTGACATACACAAATGTATAAATGTCATGCACCATATCAATAGAGTCAAGAACAAAAAACACATGATCATCTCAAAAGATACAGAAAAAGCTTTTGACAACGTCCAGCTCTCATTCGTGATAAAATTTATAAAAAATATTGGAGTAGATGGTTTATACCCCAATCTGATGGAAGCCATCTATGAGAAACTACCAACCAACATAATACTAAATGAGCACAAACAGAAGGTCTTCACTCTAAAATCAGGAACAAGGCACGGATGTCCACTGTCTCGTCTCCTATTCAATATAGTTCTGGAACTGTTAGGCAGAGTAATTAGAAAAGAGAAGGAAATAAAATATTTAGAAGAGAAAATTATCACTATTTGTAGATTACATGATACTCTACATAAAGGACCCCTAAAAATCCATGTACCATCTTGTGAATTTATTTAATCACCAAATTAAGAGACATAGCAGGATACAAAGTCAGCAAGAATTGGTAGCATTTTTGCAAACAAACAAGGAACATGTTTAGAGAGAAATTAGGGAAACTATGCTTTTCACAATAATGTCCAAGAAATGAAATACTTAGAAATCACTCTCACAAAGGATATAAAATATCAGCTGGGCGTGGTGGCGCATGCCTATAATCCCAGCACTGGGGAGGCTGAGGCAGGAGGATTGTTGTGAGTTTGAGACCAGCCTGAGCTACAAAGTGAGCTTAAGGCCAGCTTGAATTGCATAGTGAGACCCTGTCTCAAAAAGACAAAAAAAAAAAAAAAAAAAGGATATAAAATATTTATAAAGTGAAAATTATGGTACTCTGGAAATCAGATTGAGGAGGATTTCAAAACATGGAAAGCTATTCCATCTTTCCAGATAGGAATAACCAACATTGTGAAAATGGTCACATTCCCAAAATTGTTTAATTGGGACTGATTCAATGCAATCCAAATTAAAATACCATTAGTATACCTAAGATAGCTAGAGAAAACTTTCACAAATTCATTTGGAACCAGAAAAGATCTATAATTTCAAAAGAAATCCTGGGAAACAAAGGAAAGGCACAAGTATAAAAATTCCTGACCTGAAAATATACTACAAAGCTACTGTTATGAAATCAGCATGGTACTCGTGTAGAGACAGAGCTGAGGATCAATGAAACAATTAGAAAATGCAGACACACTCAGCCACTTTGTCTTTAATAAAGAGTCCAAACATGCTCACTGGAAGAAAGAGAGCCTCTTTGATATATGGTGCTAGAAAAACTGGCTTTCCACATACCAAAGGCTAAAGCTATGCTTGTCATCATTCACAAAACTCCAATCAAAATGGTTCAAAGATTTAAATATTAAAATAGAAACCATAAATCTTCTGGATAAAAATGTAGGTAGAAACCTTAAAGATATAAAGGTAGGTAGAGAGTTCATGAACAAAAACCAAACTTCATGGAAAATAATTAAAATAATGAACAACTGGGATGTCAGATATTTGAAATGTTTCTGCACTTCAACGCAAATCTCCAACAGATTAAAAAGAAAACCCATAAACTGGGGAAAATTTATAGCTGACTTTCCCTCTAATAAAGGTCTTCTCTCTAGAATACATAAAGAATTAAAAAGAGGAACTCATGCACCCTCAATTGAAAGACCAAATTCAAACATGGTTATATGAGATGAATAGACACTTCTTAGAGGAAAAACAAATGGCAAATAAATATATGAAAGAATGTTGAACATCATTGGTCGTTCAGAAAATCCAAATTAAAACAACACTGAGATTCCATTTCACCCCAGAAAGAATGATTACCATACAGAAATCATCCAGTAACAAATGTGGCAGGAGTTGTGGAGAAAAAGGAGCACATCCACTGTTCATGGGAGTTAGACTCGTACAAGCAATTTGGAAATCATTGTGGAGATTCCTCAAACAACTAGAATTGCAGTTAATGTTCAGGCCAGCTATTTTCCCACCTGGATATTTTTACAGAAGACTAAAATCTTCATACCACAGTGACATAAGTGCACCCATGTTCATTGCTATATTCTAGAAACAACCCAAATGTTCATCAGCTGAGGAATGGATTAAGAAGATGTGGAATTTTTACACAATGGAGTATTATTCAGCTATAAAATGAGATGAATTGGAGGCTTTTATCGGTAAATGTATGCAACTAGAAATCATACACTTAAGTGAAATAAATAAGACCTGCGTATACAAACATTGGAGTGTCTCCATAGTATGAGAACCTGAATGAGAATATGAAACCTGAAGAATACAATAGTTCTGGGAAAGGAAATGAACAGGTTGAAAAGGAAGGAATTACTGAGCTGAGGAGAAGGACGAAAGAGGGAGTGGGAAAAAAATATGTCTGTGTATCTAAGCTGGATGGTTTGGGCAGCTGTGGATTTTTCCTGGTCCAGGAAAAGGAGAAGTTAATGCTTAGTTTTGTCTCAGTTTTTCCATTGTTTGAACTTTTTATCTTCTTAATTTCTTATATTTTTTTTCTTTTTTCCATTTTGCACACATATATTCGGTAATATGAACAACTAGTTGGAACACTATTCATTACAGCATATACTATGCAATTAATATTATTTTGTTAACTGAAATTCTGAATCACTTTTAATTTTTTTTATTTTAATAGTATTTTATATTACCTTTAAAAAATAAAACATAAAGCCTTATTAAGAAAAATAAATGAAAAATGAAATCTTAAATATTACATGGCTTCTTTTATACAGGAAGCTCAAAATATAAACAAAGACCAAAACAAAATAATGGGAAATATATGTTTTGTAAATGAGATAGAAGCTAAGATATATAGGGAAGGAGATAAGAGGAAAAGAATAAATTGAAATGAGTTATGTACTTGTACAACTCCCCACAAAGAGTATAATCATTACAATGTGAAAATATTCAGTAAAAAAAAAATTAAAAATATATATAGTATAAATAAATTTGTTTTCAAATGGTTTAAAAGTCAAAATGATTTGGAAGTGAATCAGCAAGTGTTAAGAGAATATAAACAGGCAATTTAGAGAAATTAGAAAAAACATTCATAATATGAATGCAAAATCAGGAAGTAAACTTAACAGAAATGAAAAAAACCTTGAATCTAAAAATAAAAGTACAATTGAGAGCCACCGGAGACAGGATGGAGGAGATTTTGTGAAACTGAAGATGAGCCTGTTGTAACAATTCAGTGAGAAAGAGAAAGCGGATAGAGCACAAAGAGAAGCAGGCCTACAAGTCCTCTAGGGTATCACAAAGTGAACAAATATTTACCTTACTGGTATTCCAGAAAGAGAAAATTTTTAAAACCATAAAATTTATCATCAAGAAGTCAACCAATAAGAAATGTCAGAGGGGCTATGAGGAAAAGGAATATTTCTCCACTGTTGGTGGTAGTGTAGACTGCTAACCACTAAGGAAATCAGTGGGAGGATTTCTAAAGAGTTATGATCAGAGGTCTAATTCAACTCAGCTCTTCTCCTCCTGGGTATTTTTATAGAAGAACTGAGCATATCATATCACAGTGTTGTATGTGCACCCACGTTTGTAGCAGCACAATTTGTCATAGCTAAGTTTTGTAAACAACTCAGACATTCATCAGATGAGGAATGGATATAAAAATTGTAGTAGTTTTACATAATGGAGTATTACTCAACTAAAATTAAATATAAATTTGAGGCTTTTGTAGGTAAACAATGCAACTACAGACCATACTCATAAACAAAATAAATAAGACCTATGTGTGGAGAGAAAGAGAGACAGAGACAGACAGAAGGAGAGAGAGACAGACACAGACAGAAAAAATAATTTTTATATATTTTTATTTTATATTTTTTACTGTTTATTTTTAGTTTTTATTGAAGAATAAATAGCAATGAGACGGTTTCAAATAAAATTAATAGGACTGGTTCAATAATTAATACATTGCAAATGCTTATTGTAATGGTTTGTTATCATCCAAGGTACATACATGATATTCCACTTACAGACACTATTATAGCAGATGTCTCACATCAATGAATTAGGAGAATGTAGCTGTATACTTACCATATTTTTTAAAAACCGAATTATAGCACAATTTCAATAATTAATACTTTCTACCTTGCGATCTTCCTAATGGTTGTCCATAGTACTAGAAGCCAACATAATATCCTCTCCAACGACTATCAGGCAAATCTTGCTTCTGATAGAATTATGCAGAAGCACTGCATATTTATCCTAACTGCACTGTTTATATAAACATATCATGATTCTTCCTTTTTATGCCCTTTTTTCATCTAGACCTGACACAGATGGGTACTTCATTGTAACTAAACCATTACATGTACCTGAACTGGGTGAAACAATCAAACACAGTCCAGCAGCCCACAATAATAGTGATTTATCTGAAGAAGTTGTTGACTATAGCCATTTACAGCTCAGCGTATTAATGCGGCCTCAAATTATATACCTCGTATTTTTTAATTTTACTTTTGTTTTATTGAA
The DNA here is from genome assembly GCA_004027165.1 of Ctenomys sociabilis. Lineage (NCBI taxonomy): Eukaryota > Metazoa > Chordata > Mammalia > Rodentia > Ctenomyidae > Ctenomys > Ctenomys sociabilis. Next base: position 27,016 of record PVKA01016422.1, read on the forward strand.
TTACAAATATCAATGAGACAGTTTTAAGATACCATGACAAGATGGATTTGGTAAATTAATACATTGCACACTGTTTTCATAATGTTTTGGTATCATAAAGGGTGTATAATTGACATTATACTTACAGACATTATTGTACTATATGTCTCTTATCAGTAAATTAAGAGACTGTAGCTGCTTGCATATCTTATTTTTTATACCTGAATTACATCACAGATTCAATAATTAATACTTTCTACCTTGTTATTTTCCTAGCGGTTGTCCACAGTACTAGAAGCCGACATAATATCCTGTCCAACCACCATTAGTGCAAAGCTTGCCTCTCATAGAATTATGTAGAAGCACAGTATTATCTATCCCAACTGTACTGTCCATACACACACATCATGATTCATCCATTCTATACCCCTTCCTTGCTCTACACCTGTCAGAGATGGGCACTCAATTATCATTAAATACCTCATTTTTATACTTTTCTGCTGGAATGTTAAGACCGAGATAAACCAAGATTTATATAACAAAAGACATAGCTCTTGTAACTCATGAGGTCAGTCAAGTCCCCTCAGGGTTTATATTGTACTCCTGTGCCTCACTCTGTAGATGCCTTATCTGTGTCAGCCATGTGGATGAGTCACGGCCAATGCTTGACCAGTTTGCTCTCTGTGAGAGCCTGAGAGAAAGTTTTCTCTCCATGTGACTCTCACCAGGCACACTATAGATCATCGATCACCTTCCTTTGTGGCTCCATAATCTGCTTGATCAGAAAATTTGGAGCACAACTGAGTTCCATGATGTTACAGTACAGCTTCTCCTATGTCTTGAGTCTTCACTGAACTTGAAAAGCTAGGGCCAAAATGTAGGCCAAACTTGTAGCACTTGTATTTCTCCAATTTTTGATCTGTGAACTTAGGTTGTTAACCATACAGAAGAAAAGATGATTAATATCCTGCAGCATATTCCTTTCATATTATCCTAACTATCTGACTAAATACTTTTTAGCTGTTGTTGTACATTTCTGTTCATATTTCTTCTTTTGACTCCTTATACTACAGAGACTATATGACAGTTGTACATGTGTGTCTGGTTTATTTCACCTATGAGTATATATTCAAGTGATATCCACTTCAATATAAATGCTTGAAGTTTATCATTCTTTATAACTGGGTAATACTCCATTGTATAGAAATACCACATCTTTTTCAACCATTCCTCATGTAAGGACATTTTGGTTGTTTCTAAGATTTTGCTATCACAAATTATGCTGCTATAAACATACGTACTCATATATCACCATTGTATAATATTTTCAGTTTCTCTGTGAAAAGTCTCAGTAAGAGGATAGCTGGCATGAATGGGATTTCAGTGCTACACTTTTGAGGAGTCTCCACACTGATTTCTACAATATTTGCACCAGTCTACACTCCCACCAGCAGTGGAGAAGTGTTCCCTTTTCCCCACATCCTCTCCAACATTTGTTGTTGGTTGATTTTTTTATGACAGCCATTCTTTCTGGAGTGAGATAGTATCTCACTGATGTTTTAATTTTCATTGCATAGATGGCTAGCTATGTGGAGCATTTTTCTCATATATTTATTTGCTTCTTTAATTTCATCCTTAGAGTGTTTATTCATCTGAGATGCCCATTTCTTAATTGAATCTTTAAATTTGAGGGCCCTAATATATCTTACTTCTTTACATGTTCTCAAGGGCAGACCTTTGTCTGAGTGATTATTACTTAGGAACTTTTCAAAATTTCTGGTTTGCATTTTCACTTTTTGACATTTTCTTTTAAAATGCAAAAACCCCTCAAGAAGAGTTGATCCCAGGTGCTGATTCTTTCAAGTGTTCCCTGTGCGAATACATGTTTGTTCATGAACTCTTTGCCTACCCCTATGTCTTCAAGAGTTCCTCCTACATTGTATTCCAGGAGATTGGGTGCTTCTGTTTTAATGTTCAGATCTTTAAACCATTTTAACTTCAGTTTAGTGCATGGTGATAGAGCTGGGTCAACTTTTAGTTTCTGGCATATAGAAAGCCAGTTTTTCCATCACCATTTGGGAAAGAGTCTATCTTTCAGTAAGCTTGTTTGGCTGCTTTGTTGAAGATCAGGTGGCTGAGTGTGTTTGCAGAGTCCTCTATGTCTTCTAATCTATTACATTCATCCTGAGGTCTATTTTGGTGCCAATACCATGTTGACTTTATCACAGTGGCTTTGTAGTATAATTTCAAGTCAGGAATTGTGATGCTTCCTGCCTTGTCTTTGTTGACCAGGATTGCCTTTGCTATTGTAGGTCTTCAGTGGTTTCAGAATAAATTTTAGAAACAATTCTTCTAGGTCTGGAAAGTATGTTGGTGGCAAGTTTGATAGGGATTGCATTAAATCTGTACAGCAATTTTGGAAGTATGACCATCTTCACGATGTTGGTTCTTGCTACCCAGGAACATGGAATATCTTTCCATTTTCTGAAATCCTCTATAATCTTTCTAAGGGTGTAGTAATTTTCCATGAAAAGACCTTTGACTTCTTTGCTTAAGTGAATTCCAAAGCATTTCATTTTCCATGGCACTATTGTAAAAGGTATTGTTTCCATAGTTTCCCTCAGTGTGTTTGTTATCTGTGTACAGGAATGCTATTGACTTTTGAGTACTGCCTTTGTATCCTGCTATTCTACTGAATTTCTGTATCAATTCTAGTATTTCTTCATTTATTTTTTTGGGTCTTCCACATAAGTTATCATGTCATCTGTCAGTGGGGATAATTTATCTTCTTCTTTACCTATTCTCGTTAATTTTATTCTTCCCTCTTTTCTAATTTATTTTGCTAATGATTCCAAAACTATATTGAGGAGGAGAGGTGATAGAGGACATCATTGTCTTGTACCTTATCTAAGAGTAAAACTTTTCAGTTTTTCCCCATTTAGAATTACAGTGGCTGTTGGGTTATCATAGATGGTTTTTATCAAGTTGAGGTAAAGTTCACCCATTCCAATTTTCTGTAGGGTTTTGAACATAAATGAGTGGTGGACTTTGTCAAAAGCTTTTTCTGCATCAATTGAGATGATCACTGTTTTTTAAAATTTAAGTATATTAATATAGTGTATTATATTTATAGATTTTCAGGTAGTGTACCATCTTTGTCACTGGGATGCATCATACCTGGTCATGGTGTATGATCTTCTTTATGATTTGCTGCATTCTATTTGCTGGGATTTTATTGAAGATTTTTACATCTATGTTCATGAGAGAGATTGGCCTATAGTTCTCTTTTTCAGTTGTGTCTTTCCTTGGTTTTGGAATCAGTATAATACTTGCTTCCTGAAATAATTTTGGGAGGACTGCATCCTTTTCAACTTCATTGAAGATTTTCAGGAGTTTAGGGATTATATCCTCTATAACTTTCTTATAGAATTCAGTTGTGGATCCATCAGGATCTGGACTTTTCTTTGTCAGCAGGCTTTTCATTATGATTCGTATTTCGTTGGCAGTTATTAGCTTATTGAGAGTATCTTCTTGTTTCAGTTTTGATAATTTATACCTTCTGATGAATCTGTCCGTTTCTTCTGTGTCTTCTATTCTGTGAATGTAAAGATTCTCAATGTAGCTATTGACAATCTTCTGAATTTCCACTGGCTCTGGGGTGATTTCACCCTTTTCATTCCTTATTGCTTATAGTTGAATTTTTTTCTTTCCTCTTTTTGATAAGATTGGCTAGAGGCTAATCAACTTTTTGAGTCTGTCAAAGGACCAACTTTTTGATTTGTAGATTCTTTGAACTGTTTTCTTCATTTCAATTGAATTAATTTCTACTGTAATCTTTATGATTTCTTCCAGTCTTTGTGCTCTTCGTTTGGGTTGCTGTTCTTTTTCTAGATATTGAAAATGCAAGATTAGGGTATTTATTTGTTCCCATTGTTTTTGCCTAATGTGTGAGTTCATAGCTATGATTTTCCCTCTAAGAACTGCTTTCACCACATCTCATAAATTCCGGTAATTTGTGCTTGAATTTTCATTGAATTACAGATATTTTTGGGTTTCTTGTTTAATTTCTTCTGTGAACCATTGATTGTTGAGCAGGGTGTTGTTTAGTTTCCATGAATTTAGTGGGTTTTTCCGGTATCTTTTGTCATTTATTTCCAGTTTCATTGCACTGTGGTCAGATAATATGCATGGAATAATTTCTATTTTCTTACATATACTTAAGCATGACCTCTAGTCTGTGGTTTATTTTAAAAAAATGACTCGTGTGCAGCTGAAAAAAAAATGTGTATTCAGCTGTGGTTGGGCAGAACACACTGTACAGGTCCACCAGCTCCAATTGTTCCAAGCTCTGGTTCAGTTCTGCTACTTCCTTGCTAATTTTTTATTTTTGTCTGGTTTATCTACCTTTTTAGATAATGGGGTCTTAAGGTCTCCTGTTAGGATTGTGTACTTAGTTATCAGTTTTTTCATGTCTATTAAGATTTGTCTTACATAGATGGGTGCTCCTGTGTTTGGTGCATAGATATTTATGAGTGTTACCTCTTGCTCTTGAATTTTTCCCCTAACCAATATATAGTGACCTTGTTTGTGTCGTTTCATCATTCTTGGTTTGAAATTGAGACAGTCTGAAAACAGAACTGCTACTCCTGCTTTTTTCTGATGTGCTAGGGTATGTAGTATTGTTTTCCATCCTTTGACTTTGAGTCGATGAATGTCACTTTGAGTTAAGTGTGTTTCTTGTATAGAACATATTGTTGGATTTTTGTTTCTTAATCCCCTGTGCCAGTCTATTTCTCTTAATTGGTGAATTGAGTCCATTTATACTGATGGTTATAATTGAAATGTGTTGACTTCTGATTGTCTTGTTATTTAACTACTGTTCTTTACTCCTTTTATCCTGTGTTGAATTGTTTGCCCTGTTTAGTGGGTTCCTTCCATTTTCATTTATGAAGTTCTGGTCACTGTAGTCTCTCTAGAACAGCTATCAGAAGTCTGTGTAGGGATGGCTTTGTCATCATGAAATTCTTTAGTTTTTCTTTGCTGTGGAAGTATTTCACTTCTGCAACAAACTTGAAAGAGAGTTTTGCAGGGTATAATATTGTGGGTTAGAATTTGTTTTCATACAGGATTTGAAGAATTCTCCTTCATGATGTCCTAGCCTTCATAGTCTGTATAGAGAAGTTGGCTGTAATTCTGATGGGTTTGCCTTTGAATGTGATCTGCTTCTTCTCTCCAGAAGTTTTCAGTATATTATTCTGTTGGATTTCTGGGATCTTGACTATTATATGTCTCGATGTGTTTTTAATTATGCTGAAGTTATTTGGTGTTCTGTATGCTTCGGTAACCTGAATGTTGTATTGTTTCCCCATATTTAGGAAATTTTCTGTGATTACTTCTTCCCATATTCTTTTTATATCATTTGTATTAACTCCTTCATTCTCATTTATGCCAATTAGTCGCACGTTGTTCATCCTGGCGTCATCTTGCTGGTGATGGATTATTTTTTCATGCATTCTCATAGTTTTTAAGAGATCCTTTCTTACCTTTTCACTAGCTGCACCAGCATCCTCAAGATCTGCTACTCTGTCTTCACTTTCACTCAAACGGTTTTGTAGACACATGGTTGGTATTTTTAGATCTTCTGTATCTCTTTGACTCTGCTTTGTGCGATCTATTTCTTTTCTGCATTATTTATTCCAGGAAACTGTCATATTTCTGATCACCTTCAATTTTTTTTATCCATGTCTTCTTTAGAGGTAGCTATTAATACTTTTTCTGCAGAATTTCTTCCAAGTTGGGTTTCCTCTATATATTTGTGGAATTGATTCTCTACTTCCAATGCTATGATTTCAAAGAATTCTTTTTTTATTTCAGGTAGGTCTCTGGCTAGGATGTCTTGGGGCCTGAAATCTTTCTGCTTTGATTTCCTCTTAATCTTTCTGCTTTTGTTGCTTTGCTTCCAATGCTGTTAATTGATACGTTTCAGCTGGAATAGTGTTCCCTGGCTTTGTTCTGGATGAGCATTCGGTTTCCCCTAGATGTTTGTGGATTTGAATCATTACTTCAGATGCTATTTATTCAACTATTTCTTTTTTATTTCAGGCTTTATTTCTGGTCTGAGCTCCTCTATACCTTTCTGCTTTTGTTCCTTTGCTTCTGTCTCTGTTGATTCATTCATTTTAGCTGAGCTAGTGTACTCTGCACTTGTTGGTAAACTTAAGGCCTGAGATTACATTTTTCTCCTTAGTTTTGCATTTTGTGTAGCACTGACCTCTGACCTTTTGTGTAGAGCTTTGGTGGAGTTATAAGCATGTAATGAGATTCGGGTGCCAGTCTATTAAGTTTGAGATTATCCAGTTATCCTTGGCCTGGATCTAGCTGTTATGTTTAGTTCTTTTTTGCTGTAGCACTTCTGGTATAACTGTGACCTGTGGTTCCCCTGTTATGTCCCTGGTCCAGGGAGCACAGGAAACCACAGACACTCTCCCTCATTTTCACCAGACTGAACAGGGATGGGTTGAGTGCTTGGAGAGTCACAGAAGTTTTTGCTCCTGTGGCCAGCTTAGTGGTACAGACACTGGGGAGTTGCCAGGCAGACCTGTCTCAGGTAGGTCTCTGGCTAGGATGCCTTGGGGCCTGAGGATATGGATGGCACAGAGTACACATGGGAAGAAGCGAAAGGTTCTCCCTGAGACTCGGTTCATGCTCACCTAACCAGGATGCTGAGAGTAGGCAAACTTCCTATTCACTAGATGGGCTTGGGATCGTGGGCTCTAGGAAGTTGCCAGGGTGACTCGGCCCTGTATGTTTCAGGCTGGTCCCTTGCTCGGCAGGCTTGGGGGCGGAGGCTCCAGGTAGTGTGGCGCATGTGGGAGAAGCCAAAGGCTCTCCCTCAGACTCACCACACACTCATTGAAATGGGATGCCAAGAGTAGGGCTATAATTTTTAAAAATACTATAGATATTTAGGTCTGTGAATCACAGAGTATCACAAATACATTTCACCCAAACTATCATCTTTTAAATAAAGTTAATCTGTCCAAAGTACAAATAATTCTGAAAAAGTCAAGAGAAAAATAATCAAGTCACACATAAAGAAATTCTTACTAAGAAACAATCTCTGAAGAGAAGCTCTACATAACCAGAATGAATAAAAAGTTCATTGCAAACATGAACTAGAAGAGATAAAGAAGGTCATCAGAAGATATTAGAAAAGTTAAGTGAGGAAAGAAAAAGGAATGTAAATAGAAATTAACAGATATAATTTATATGCACCAACTTCTCGTAGGTATTGTAAACATTATTTATTATGTATATATATACTAATGTAATAAAATAAGAGAAGTAAGATTTAAACATATACTGTTTACCAGGAGCACTATACCGAGGAAGTTCATTCTTCAGTAATGAAAGCAAACTAGTGTAGAGAGCTGTGAATAGCCACGCCTTAAAGACACAGCCATACCTTAAAGACACAACCACACCTTAAAGACACAGCCACACCTTAAAGACGGCGCTGGCTTCCGCCTTCCACCCCCACCTGGGGATGAGGGCTCTCTGTAACAAACAACTTCTCATTTGGCTAAGGCTAAGACTAGGGCGTTGCTTCCGTGTACCTGGACCTATTGGCTGTGCCATGTGTCACTCCAGGATTGGACGCCTTGTGGTATATAGCTTGGGGCAGGCTTGCCCGGGGAAGAGCGAGACTAGAAGCAGCAGCAGGGAGGAGCGTCGGAGGAGCGGAGCAGGCAAGCAGAAGAAGATTGTATAGGGGCCCTGAATAAACCGCGGAAAGGAGCTGGTTGTCGCGTCTTCCTTGCTGACCAGGTTGCGTGCGACAAACTAGTACTTCCAAAGACAAATAAAGAGGATTCATATCAGACAAACCTTAAAAGAAATATGGAGAAAGCCATATATCTGAAAGTGAAACAACAGTAAGTAGTACCATGTAAACATGCAAAAATTTAACTTTAACTAGTAGAACATTTGCTGCATGAAAGAGAAAATGTTTGAAAATTTACAAATTCTGGAAATCTTTACATTACAAAGATGTATTTATCTGCAGTTAGAGGAAGAAAATTAAAAATTCAAATAACCAAAATATATTGTAAAAGTAAAATAAATAATTTTCTATCCAAATATAACCCGATAAGTTGAATATATTTTAAAAGAAAAAAAAAAGTACTAAACTCAAGTAACCAGAAAAATCTAAAACAGAAAGGAAAAAAAAACTGCATTGAGTAAAATAGAAAGGATTAAAAATTGCATTTCATACCAAAAAGAACTGAATAGTTGTAAGTATATGCAAAATATATACAATTAAGTTCAAAATGAAAATAGTTAATGATGGTCATTGTTTAATGTTAAAATGACCAATTAGGAAGAACATTAAATTACAGGCATATATTCCTTAATAATTTGGAGCCTTACATAAAGCAAGAATTATTCACGATCCAAAAGGCAAGATAAAGTCCAATATTGTTTTCTTTTGGGATTCCATGTCTTAACTTTACTCCGCTGAGATATTACACAAACAAAATTCTCAGAGGTTTCACAGGCGATCTATACTGTAGAAAAAAAAGACCTAAGAGACATTTACAACATTTAATCCTACAGTTTAAAAATGCACTTTCTTGTTACGAGCACAGAAAACATTCTTTAACATAAACCATATGTTAATACTCAAAATAAAATCCCAGTGAATTACTTAAAAATAAAATCACAACCATTGTATCCTTCTTTGAAGGATCTGAAATAAAAATGGAAATTAACACAATGAATGTGCAAATCTATATAAATATACAAACATTAAACTAGCTATTCATAAATGGAACAGTAAAAATGGTCAAGAGAACTATAGAATTTATTTCACTCTGAGTAAAGATATAGAGCAACATATCTAAGCCTGTGGAACACACTGAAAAAAACCATTAAACATTTAAAAAAGCAATTCAAGAAATTGAAAAAATTCACAAAAATAATAGAAAGGAATAAATTACAAAATGAGAGCAGAATTGAAGAAAATAAAATTTAAAAACTATAAATATTGGTAAAACAATTTCTTCTAATGATAAAATTGGAAAAGCTTTTGTTTTAAAATTCAAGATAGGGAATAAAGTCAAATAAAAATTTAAGATAAAAAGAAAACAGAAAAATGTAGCTAGTATAACTTATAGTACATAAATTTATAGGTCCATTAAAACTTTCTCTTATCTATAAATTAATACTTTGGAAAAGTTAAAATTGATTGTTTTATATTGGAACAAATATACACTATAAAACTTTAACCATGTAGACACAGACCAATAATGATTAAAATAATTTATTCAGTAATAAAATGATTTACCAAAGGAAATTTCTAAATGAGACAATTTATAATACTGAAATTTAGTAAACTTCGAAAGAATTATCTCTAGTTTTTAAACCATTTGTAAAATTGAAAGAAAAAGAAAATTTCCAAGTTCATTCTATGTGAAACTTAGATTACCTGTCATATCAATACCTCAGATTCACAGTGTACAAAGGAAATAGCACACTAACATATTTAACAAGAACCAACTCAGACATGTTCACAAGACACTAATAAACTGAGTCTACCTAGACACCAAAATAGCCACACACCATGATCAAGTGAAATTTATTCCAGGGATGCAAAGAAGGTTATACATGCAAAGCTGTAAGTATGTCACATCGACAGAATGAAGGTTAAACTATATATGTTTGGGATCCAGATATGGTTCAGTGGCACAAGTGCTTGCATGGTAAGCATAAGGTCCTTAGTACAATTCTCAATACAAGAAAAATAAAGTGTTCTCAATAGATGCAGCAAATGCACTTGACAATATTCGACATTTTTTGTTTGACAGTATTAGTAACTTTAACAACATATAAGTTGTCTATGATCAACTTCAAAGATGACAGTGGTATTGCATCTAATGATTACTGAGTTTTGAGTCTATAGATGCATTGCACTATCTTTTAGGCACTGAGGTCCGAAGCCTGTGATACAGGAAACATGTTCGTCTCATAGTGGCAAGAAGCCAAGGAAAGAAGAAGAGAATAAGGTTTCAAAATCCTCTTTTAGGTGTGCACTTAGAGGTCTTACTTCTTTTTGCTTAAACTCATTTCCATCTTAAATGTTGCAGGTATTGTTAATAGTGCAAGAAGCTGGCAATTAGGCCTTTTAATGCATGAGCCTCTGGAGGCTAATCTTTTTAACAATCTTCAACAGTCTGATAAAGAAGAAACACATTCCAACTTAGGAAATGCTGAAAGCACAGCTAATATCATACTGAATGAGGGAAAACAAATTATTTCTCCTAAGATAGCAAATACAAAGTGCCCTCTTACATCATGGTCATTCACTATAGCACTTTAAATCCTTTTTGTAATTTTTGGTTTTATTAATGTATGCAGTACATGACGATTATATTCATCAAGAATCTTTGACACATGTCAATTCTTCATTCATGTCTTTCCCTACTCACTCTCCTTCTTTCTTCCATTGCATGGTTTCCCATTTTTTAAAAGCTCTATCTTCCTGCTTCCGAATCTATATCTTTTAGTTTGTGCTTAATTCACTTATACATTGGGTTTTTCATGTAAGAGAAATGAATACACTGATAGGAAAGGAGAAATTCAAATTATCCTTATTTGTGAACTGTGAGAATAAATATAGTTGAAATGGTAGCATTTTCCAAAGCAATTTACACTTTCAAATCCCTCTCCATCAATATCCCAATGATATTCTTACATAGAGAATATAGAAATGGTAAAATTTGTACTAAAATACTAAAGACTAATTAGCCAAAGAAATCTGGAGAAAGTTGAACAAAACTGAGTGTATCAAGTACTTGAAGTCCATAATGAACAAAACAGAAGGTGTAAAAACAATGTGTGGCACCGCAGAAGACACAGAAATAAATTCGTGCATCTAAATGCAACTTATCTTCAGCCCGTAAAAAAACGTATCCAGAAGAAAAGGCAATCTTCAATGAATGGTTCTCAGAAGATTAGGTAATAATCTTATTAGAAATTTATTACAATTATAAAATTGAACCTCCTCTCACATATGCGCAAAAATAAACTCAAAAATGTATCAAAGTAGTAAATGCAGTCTTGCAATTTTCAAACTATAGCATAGAATATTTCTTTAAATAATTGAAAGGCATTGATTCAGGCAAATAATAGAAAATTAAAACCCAAAATTAGAGAAATCAAAAGCAAAAATAAGACAGGGTGTGGTGGTGCATACCTATATTCTCATCTCTTGAGAGGCTGTAATCAGGCAGATCACAATGAGTCCAATCAAGTAGTGAAACTCTGAACATCCTGTAGACCCTTCCCTAACATGCAAAAAAAAAAAAAAATTCTGATGTTTTTCCACCAAACAAAAAAAGGCAAACATAGACAAATGCACCAAAATATAGAACTTCTGTGCTGAAGAGAAAGTGGTCAATAGAGCACAAAGAAAACATGCAAAAATGTGGATAATATTTATAAATGACTCATTAATGAATTATTATTCACAGTCTTAAGACACTCAACAACAAAAACAAATAATCAACTATAAAATTAGACAAATAATTTAAATATGGATTTCTCAAAGAAGTTATACTAAGGCCCAAAAAGAAATATGAAGTAAACTGGTCAAAGTCACTAATCAGCAGAGAAGTGGAAATCTACAGCACAGTAAGATCTCATTGTCCCAGTTAGAATGACTTTCATCCAAAAAAAGAATAACAAATGCTAGTAAGGATGTGCAAGAGAAATGGGAATCCTTATATGCTGTGGATCGGATGTAAATTACTATAGCTTTTACAGAAAAGAGTTCAGAAATAGGGCTGGGGATTCAGTTCATCAGACTAGATACCTGCTTAGGCAAGCACAGGCACCACATGCCTTGCCAGCCCTGTCCTCAGGTGTTCTGAACCGGCCATGGAGACCCGGCATGGTGGTGCATGCATTGCAAAGGATCAAAACAGGAGAATTCCCATGAGTCTAACCTGCGTAGCGAGACCCTGTGCCAAACACATAGAAAAGAAGAGCTCAGAAGTTCACTAACACAAAGTAGAAATATCTGTGATTCTGTACTTATCCAAAAGAAAGTCAATGTGTGAAGTTCAGCAGTAATGTAGCCATTATTTATGATGTGATATGTATTTGGAAAGAACTAGAACGTAGCAAGCTAAGACTTATAAACATTTCTAGCATGTCCCTGATGGCCTGTCCAGAGGGGCACACTGAGACAGTGATTGAGGCTGGGTGAGGTAGAGCAAGCCTGTAATCCAGTGGTAGGGAGGCTGAAAACAGGAAAATTACTGAGTCCGATCTACATAGTGAAACCCTATAGACATTGTAAACCCTTACTAAATATGTACAAAAAGATTTATGAATACAAATAATGTCATTCCTCAGTTCAAGATGGAATTCTTTTCATGATTCTGGTTGAAGCATTTGTTCAGCAGTTACAGCCAGCATCATGGAAGAAACTTTTCCAAGAAAATCATGGAAAGAATTAAATTTGCAGACTTAGGAACCACCATGAATAACATACCAGTACAAATGATAACTGCTTAAGTGGATGAAAATGCGAATGGCCTTGAGTTAATAAGTTGATTTTGTATCCCGGTACATATACATTTTACATGTCACGTAAAATATTTCCAAACTGATTTAAGAGAAAATCTCTAACAACATAGTGACCATTAATACCCCTTTTCACTGACATGTCACACATGTACGCAAACAAGTGAAAGGAAGAAAGCTTCCTGTTGGTCAGTTTTGCACAGTGCTTTCTTCTACAGAATTGTCTTCCCAAATACAGAAAACTAAGAGGGCCGGGGAGATGGCTCAGTGGAATAAGTGCTTCCCTGGCAAATGCAGGGGTGTGAGTTCAATAATTCCTGGTTCCCCCTGCCTACAAAAAACAAAAAACAAAAAACAAAAAAAAAAAAAAAATGAACTTATAGAAAACTAAGAAGATACACCCAGAAATGATAAAGTGTAGTTTTATGATAACTGTTTATGATAACTGAAGGAATCTTTATGATAACTGGATTCAATTTTCTTTTATTATTTTGGTTTTTGTTTTTGTTTTTCTACAAGGTCTTGCTATGCAGATCAGACTCTTAGTGATCCTCGTGTATCAGCTCTCCAGCGCTAGGATTACGTGAGTGCACGTGAGTGCACCACCACACCCGGCCTCAGTGGCCCGCCTGGCACAGGGCAATGTAGCATGTGGTGCTGGGTCGAACCTCCATCCTTGTGCTTTCCCTTAGGTGGTCGAGCCATTTCTCCAGCTCTTTCCCTCATACTTTCCAATTTAATCTTACTCTTTTGTTTATTTGTTATAAGAAAAAATATTGGAAAGCAGATCTTATTAAATGAGGTAGTCTCAAAATTATAATAATTTTATATTTTGTTATTTTTGATTAATTGCGACAGACAGTTGCATTATGGGGAGAATTAAACATCATCTAACTCATATTAGGTCATGCTTATGCACTTGATTTACTTGCTATTTGGTTTCCCATTTCATTTATTAAATATGAAAGAATAACTTAGTCCAGTAATTAAAATTGTGATTATGGTAAAACAACTTTAATTGTGTCTTTAATAATTAATATGAAATAATTCCATGCACATATACATCATATGATTTCTCAATGACAAAAGAATAATATTACATTCTATATTGTATACAATGAATAAGTCATTTCTGAAACATTGTCTTTGAGAACTGCTGTTCTCAATGTGTATTATCAGCTTCAAAACTTCCCAGTCTTTTTATTCTACGTTAAATATTATTTACCTAGCTATTTTTAATTTAATGTGATCTCTTACAGATAGAAATCTCAACTGAAATGCAATTACATGGCTTACGGCACTCTTTGTGCTGCTGGAATTAATGGATCGATAGAGACAAATATAGATAGATATTGTACATATATGTATACATATACATAAATATACACATGGAGACCGAGAGACCGGCCAGAGACAGCGTGGCCGACTCTGCCATCCTCCTCGATCCTGCCCACACCCGCCCAGCCCCAGAGACTTCCCGAGACAGCCAGACCCATGGCCTGAGACAGCAGCTGACTCCAGCGGCCTCCTGGATCTCGCCCCAAGCTCTCCCAGTGAGTGGGAATTTGCAAGACTCACCAGGCTCCCAAGATCAGTGAGAGTGTGGTGAGTCTGAGGGAGAGCCATTGGCTTCTTCCCACGTGTGCTACGCGGATCCCTGCGCCCAACCCCTCCAAGCCAGTGACTGGCCTGAAACCTCAGGATCCACTCACCAACACCTCCTCGGATCCCCTGCCTCAAAGCCCACTGAGCGAGTGGGAATTTCCCCGAATCTCTGGGCAGAAAAGTTCACAGAGTGAAGAACTCCAGGCCCAACATGCCTGACAGACATTTCCCAAGGATTCCATGCCCCACCCCCCATGGCCTGGTGAGAGCTCCAGGCATACCGGGCCAGAGAAACATTTCCAGGTGATTACCAGTCCCACCCCACAGCCCCAGACCCAGTGCACGTTGGCCTGGAGTGAGAACTCCAAGCCTGCCATGCCGGAGGGATATTTCTCAGCAATCCTTGGTCCCATGCCACGGACTGAAACCCAGCACAGCCTGGCCTGTGAGTGAGAGCTCCAGGCCCGCTGCACCAGAGGGACCTTTCCAAGCCTTCTAAGGTTATGGTTTGTAGACCCGGACCCAGCACAGGCTGGCCGACCCAGTACAGCCTACTCAGTGAATAAGATCATCCACTATTCTTTTGTGAGCCCAGAAGACCCACCAAAGCACAGACCCGCCACCTGGGCAACGACCTGCCTGACACAGGAGGGCTGACTCCGGGAACCAACAGAGGGGAACCAAAGGAACTGCAGCAAAAAAGGAACTGAACACAACAGCTAGATCCAGGATAAGCATACATGGAAAATCTCAAACTTAATAGACTGGCACCCGAATCTCATAAGAAGCTAAGGTTATAGCTCCACCAAAGCTCTAACCAAACGGCAAAGGTCAGTGCTATACAAAATGACAAAGAGAAGGGGAGAAAGGCAATCCCTGACCTCGAGTCCATCAGGAAGGGCAGAGGAGACTAGATCAGCTACAATGAATGAATTAACAGATATAGCAGCAAAGGAACAACAGCAGAAAGCCTTGGAGGAAATAAAACGACAAGTAATTCCCCAAATTAAAAAAGAAATATCTGAATACATAGTATCTGAAATAAAGAATGAATTCCAGAAACATTGGGTGGAAAAACTATGCTCACCCAGAACAAGTGCAGAGAGCACTATTGCAGCTGATATATATGAATTAACAGCATCTGAAGCAAAGAAACAACAGCAGAAAGATCATGAGGAACTCAAAGCAGAAATAAGTTCTGAAATCAAAAAAGAACTTATTGAAGTCATAGGATCTGAAATACAGAAAAAAGTCCAGAAACATACAGAGGAAATCCAACTTGAAAGAAACACTGCAGAAAAAGAATTAATAACTACCTCTAAAGAAGACATGGATAAAAAATTGAGATCAGAAATATGATGGATTCCTTGAATGAGCAATACAGAAAATAAATAGAACACATGAAACACAGTCAAAGAGATATAGAAGAATTAAAAATATCAATCATGAGTGTACAAAACTGTCTGAGTGAAAGCGAAGACAGAGTTTCAGATCTTGAAGATCCCAGAACAGCTAGTGAAAAGGTGAGAAAGGATCTCTTAAAAACAATCAGAATGCAGGAAAAAATAATCTGTCATCTGCAAGATGACGCCAGGATGAACAATGTGAGAATAATTGGTATCAACTACAATGAAGGAATCAATACTAATGACATAAAAAGAATTTGGGGAGAAATAATTGCAGAATACCCCCCAAATGTGAGGAAACAATCCAACATTCAGGCCACCAAAGCATACAGAACACCAAATAACCCTAATCCAAGTAGAAACACACAGAGACAAATAATAGTTAAGATCCCAGAAATCCAACAGAAAAATAATATACTGAAAGTTGTGAGAGAGAAGGAGCTCACATTCAAAGGAAAACCCATCAGAATTACAGCTGACATCTCTACACAAACAATGAAGTCAAGGAGAGTATGGAGCAGAGTTCGTCAAGTCCTGCACAAAAACAAATTCCAGCCCAGACTATTATACCCTGCAAAACTCTCTATCAAGTTTCATGGAGAAGCAAAATACTTCCACAACAAAGACCAACTAAAGAATTTCATGATGACGAAGCCATCCCTTCACAGGCTGCTGAAAGATGATCTAGAGAGAGACCATAATGACCAGAACTCCAGGAATGAGAATGGAAGGAACCCACTAAACAGGACAGTCAGCTAACACAGGTTACAAAGGAGAAAACAACACCAGGTAAATATCATGACAAACATAAGTCAGCACATTTCAATTATAACCATAAATGTAAATGGACTCAATTCTCCAATTAAGAGAAATATACTGGCACAGTGGATTAGGAAACAAAATCCAACAATATGCTGTATATAAGAAACACACTTAACACAAAAGGATATTCAATACTATGTGCCGCAGCACCTCAGAAAAATGCAGTAGTAGCAATTCTGTTCTCAGACAGTCTCAACTTCAAACCAAGAATGTTCAAATGACACAAAGAAGGCCACTATATATTGGTCAGGGGACAAACTCAAGAGTAAGAAGTAACACTCATAAATATCTATGCACCAAACACAGGAGCACCCAACTATGTAAGACAAATCTTAAGGGACATGAAAAACTTAATCTCTAAGAACACAATCTTAACAGGAGATCTTAACACACCCGTATCTCAAAAACATAGGTGAACCAGACAAAAAGTTGGCAAGGAAGTAGCAGAACTGAACCAGAGCTTGGAACAAATGGACCTGGTGGACATATAAAGAGTGTTCCACCCAACCACAGCTCAATACACATTTTATTTCAGCTTCACATGTGTAATTTTCCAAAATAGACCACATACTAGTCCAGAGGTCATGCCTAAGTATATGCAAGAAAATAGAAATTGTCCCATGCATACTATTGACCACAATGCAATGAAATTGGAAATAACTGACAAAAGAAACGAGAAAAGCTCACTAAATTCATGGAAACTAAACAACACCCTACTCAGAAATCAAAAAGAGGCAAAAGAAAATTCAAGTACAAGCAATAAGGAGTGAAAAGGGTGAAATCACTACAGATCCAGTGGAGATTCAGAAGAATGTCAATAGTTACTTCGAGAATCTTTACACTCACAGAATAGAAGACACAGAAGAAATGGACAGATTCCTTGAAAGGTACAAATTACCAAAACTGAATCAAGGAGATATAACAACTCTCAATAAGCTGATAAGAGCCAACAAAATACGAACCTTAATAAAAAGCCTACCGACAAAGAAAAGTCCAGGGCCTGATGGATTCACAGCTAAATTCTACAAGAAATTTATAGAAGATATAATCCCCACACTCCACAAACTCTTCCATGAAGTTGAAAAGGAAAAAGTCCTCCCAAAGTCATTTCTGGAGGCAAGTATAATACTCATTCCAAAACCAGGGAAAGACACAACCAAAAGGAGAACTGCGGTCCAATCTCCCTCATGAACATAGATGCAAAAATACTAAACAAAATCCTGGCAAATAGAATACAGCAAATAATCAAGAAGATCGTACAGCATGACCAGGTAGGATTCATCCTAGGGATGCAAGTATTGTTCACTATTCAAAAATCTATAAATGCAATACACTATATTAATAGAGTGAAACCTAAAAACCACATGATCATCTCAATTGATGCAGAAAAAGCCTTTGACAAAGTCCAACACTGATTAATGTTCAAGGTCCTACAGAAAATTGGAATAGATGGATGCTATCTTAACTTGATAGAAGCCATCTATGACAACCCAAAAGCTCATATAATCCTAAATGGGGAAAAACTGAAATCTGTTACACTTAAATCAGGTACAAGACATAGATGTCCTCTATCACCCCTCCTATTCAATATAGTCTTGGACACCTTAGCAACAGCCATTAGAAAAGAGGGAGAAATAAAGGGAATAAGAATAGGTAAAGAAGAAGTTAAATAATCACTATTTACAGATGACATGATACTTTACTGTGAAGACCCCAAAAATTCCACCAAAAACTACTAGAAGTGATACAGAAATTCAGTAGCATATCAGGATACAAAATCAGTACTCAAAAGTCAATAGCATTCCTCTACACAGATAACAAGCACACTGAAAGGGAAACAGTAGAAACAATACCTTTGACAATAGCACCTTGGAAAATGAAATACCTTGGCATTCACTTAACCAAGGAAGTCAAAGATCTTTTCATGGAAAATTACAACACCCTAAGAAAAGAGATTATAGAGGATTTCAGAAAATGGAAAGATATTCCATGCTCCTGGATAGGAAGAACCAACATCGTGATGATGGCAATACTCCCAAAATTGCTGCACAGATTTAATGCAATCCCTATCAAACTGCCATCACCGTACCTCAAAGATAGAGAGAAATCGATCCTGAAATTTATTTGGAACCACAAACGACCTAGAATAGCAAAGGCAATCTTGACCAATCAAGACAAGGCAGGGGGCATCACAATTCCTGATTTGAAATTATACTACAAAGTCACTGTAATAAAATCAACATGGTATTGGTAACAAAATAGACCTGAGGTTCAGTGAAATAGATTAGAAGATGCAGAGGCATCTATGAAAACATTCAGCCATCTTATCTTCGACAAAGGGGCTACACAAGCTGATTTCTAGAAAGAGTGCCTCTGTAACAAATGGTGCTGGAAAACATGGCTTTCTAAATGCCAAAAACTAAAACTTGACCCAGCTCCATCACGATGCACTACATAAAAGTCAAAATGGATTAAAAATCTAAACCTTAAAACAGAAACACTCAATCTCCTGGTAGAGAAAGTAGGAGGAACTCTTGAAGACATACAGGTAGGTAAGAGATCATGAACAAACATATTTGCATGGGAAGCATTTGAAAGAATCAACAAATGGGATCAACTCTTCTTAAGGAGCTTCTGCATGTCAAAAGAAATTGTCAACAAAGTGAAAAGACAACCCACAAATTTTGCAGAAATCCTAACTAATAAGCAATCAGACAGAGAACTACTATCTAGAATATATAAAGAACTAAGATATAACAGGGCCTTAAAATTTAAAGACCCAATTAAGAAATAGGAATCTGAGGTGAATACACACTTCTCAGAGGACAAAATTAAAGAAGCAATTAAATATATGAAAATATGCTCCACATTGCTAGCTATTCATGAAATGCAAATAAAAACAACACTGAGAAACCATCTCACTCCAGAAAGAATGGCTATCATAAGGAAATCAACCAACAACAAATGTTGGAGATGTTGAGGGGAAAAGGGATCACTTCTCCACTGCTAGTCTGAATGTAGACTGGTACAACTATTGTGCAGGTCAGTGTGGAGACTCCTCAAAAGAGTAGGACTAGAAATCCCATTCAAGCCGGCTATCCCCCTCCTGGGAATTTTCCCAAAGAATCTGGAAACATTGTATCATAGTGATATATGTGTACCTATGTTTACAGCAGCACAATGTGTGATAGCAAAATCTTGGAAACAACCAAGATGGCCATCACATGAAAATGGTTGAAAAAGATGTGGTATTTCTATATAATGGAGTATTACCCAGCTATTAAGAGTGATAAGTTTGAAGCATTTATACTGAAGTGGATGCCACTTGAACATATACTCATAAGTGAAATAAACCAGACACACATGTGTAAATATCATATAGTCTCGCTAGTATAACAAGCGAAAAGCAGAAATACAAAAGGAAACATACAACAACAACTAAAATCAATTGTGTCAGATAAGGCAAAGTGAATGTCATGTGCTGCAGGATACTAATCTGCTTTTCTTCTGGACGGTTAACAACCTAGATTCACAAATCAGAGTTGGAGAAATAGAAGAGCCACAAGGCCAGCCAACATTTTGGCGCTAGCCTTTCAAGGTCAGCAAAGACTCAGGACATAGGAGAACCTGTACTGCAACATCGTGAAACTCAGGTGAGCTCAAAATTTTCTGAATAAGGAGATTATGGAGCGACAGAAGAAAGAGATTGAAGTTCTATACTGTGCCTGGGGAGTGTCACATGAAGAGAGAACTTTCTCTCAAGCTCTCACAGAGAGCAAACTGGGCAAGCATTGGCCGTGACTCATCCACATGGATGACACACACAAAGAATCTACAGAATAATGTACAGGACTACAAGAAAAACCCTGAGAGGACTTCAATGACCACATAGGAAATATACAGTTCTTGTGTTGGTATATAAGTCTTGGTCTATCTAGGTCTTAACCATCCAGCAGAAAAGTATAAAAATGAAGTATACATCGTGAGGCCATAATATTAAGCTGAGCTGTAAATGGTTATGGTCGACAACTTCTTTGAATAACTCAATATTGTTGTGGCATGCTGGACTGTGTTGGATTATGGTGTTGAGTTCAAGCACCTAAGTTAGTTGAATGACAATGGAGTGCCCACCTTTGACAGGTGTAGACAAAGGAAGGGGTATAGAAAGAAAAAATCATGATGTATGTGTATAGACAGTACAGTTGGGATAGATAATGTTGTGCTTCTACATAATCGTATGAGAGGCAAGATCTGCACTAACTGTGGTTGGACAGGATATTATGTCGGCTTCTAGTACTATGGACAACCATTAGGAAAATAACAAGTTAGGAAGTATTTATTATTGAATTTTTGATATAATTCAGGTATAAAAAATAAGATAAGTGAACAGCTACACTCTTAATTTACTGATAAGGGACATCTGCTAAAATAATAACTGTAAATATAATATCATGTATGCACCTTGTACGATACCAAAATATTATGAAAACAGTTTGCAATGTATTAATTTATCGAATCTGTCTTGTTAAGGTGTCTTGAAA
>PVKA01016423.1:0-10054 GCA_004027165.1 Ctenomys sociabilis
TGTGAGTTTGAGGCCAGTGTGGGCTGCATAATGAGGGCCAGCCTGGACTACCACTATGGACTATCACATGCAAAATCTGTCTCAGAAAAATAAAAAAAACACACAGAAATTCTAACAATAGCCGGGCGTGGTGGCGCAGGCCTGTAATCCCAGCACTCGGGAGGCTGAGGCAGGAGGATTGTTGTGAGTTCGAGACCAGCCTGAGCTACAAAGTGAGCTTAAGGCCATCCTGAACTGCATAGTGAAACCCTGTCTCAAAAAGACAAAAAAAAAAAAAAAAAAATTCTAAAAATAACTGTCAACTTCCCCATCCCCATTGTTGACAGAGTTTTGGCAAAGAGTTCAAAAGACACTGGTATGGGATGATAGAATTTTTTTTTTTTTTTAATGGGGACAGAGAGCCTACTAGTTAAGTTGGTTCTCTATGGAAGCGTGGAGGGTACCCCCTTCCCTAACACAGTAAGGGATGGAAAAGTGAGGGCTCATCAGAACACACTAAGGGTTCCACTGAGCCAGAAGCTGAACTCAGTGGAACTTGATTTTTCCCCCTCTAGTACTAGAAATTGAAATCAAGAGCAGTCAATCACTGAGCTATATTCCCTTACATTATATATATATATATATATATATATATATATATATATATATATATATATATATATATATATATATATATCAGGGTCTTACTAATTTGCCCTAGCTGGCCTAGAACTTGCAATCCTCCTTACTATGCCTCACTAGCAGCAGGGATTGCAGGCAAGCACCACCTCGCCTATCATCTCATTGTATTCAGGACAGGAGGCCAAGAAAGGGAGAGCTCTAGCAGGGACAATTGACTCCACTAGGTAGGGAGCACTGGGGGTGAGAGGGCCTATGGGGCTGTCTCTCAGTGCTTTTGTGCCCGCTGGTGAGGGTTAACATGCAACTATGGCAAGGAAGGACTCAGACCTTGAGTCTGGCCACGGGGTGCTGACAGACCTTGACGGTGAGCATTCCCAGAACCCGCAGCCAGATGCCTCTGCAGAGAATCCATGGTGCTTGTGCCCACTGAGAGAGGTCCTCACTGGTAATCTCTCAGGGGCTTTGCTCTAGTGCTTTGATATTTGTTTCAAAGAACTCAGAGCATTTGGGGAAAAAAAAAAAGCAACCTCCCCGAGCTTGGTCCAGGTTGATCCTGTGGAGATGATAGTCCATCTTTTCTGGCTCTCAAAACCCTGGCCACTGGCAGCATGGAATGACTCGACTCGCCTCTCAGAGCCAGGGCAGGGCTCAGCCCACAGCGGGGTAGGATGCTGGCAATGTAGCAGGTGAGATGTTTGGAATCCATCAGGGCGAGAGTAAGGGGAGCAGGGTGGCCTCCAGGCTGTGCTGAGTGTGTGCTGTGGTGTAAGCCTCTGAGCACTAGGCTTTGGGAACTGTCCCTTCTGTCCCCTGCCACGTGGCCCAACCTCCCATACCTGGGGTTTGGCGGTCCAAAGTGAAGCAGCGCCTTGCCTTACCCTTTTGCCTTTGTAGAGACCCCAAGCAAACAAGCAGCAGGCCCCACGAGGCAGGAATCAGCCCCAGGAGCCTAGGGGAGGCAAGTTCCCTCCCGACTGGGGCTGCCTTTGCAGGCGGCAGCGGTGGGAGCCGGGACTGAAGAGGTTAATATGCATCTGCCTCCGAATGTTAATGTGTCTAGGTGATGTCAGTGGGAGCCGCGAGGGAGTGCGAGAGCACCGGGCAGGGAGGCGGCAGAGGCTGCTGGGCTGCCGAGGAAGACCCCCCTCCGGCCTGCGGGGCTCGCGCTCCAGGTCCAGGCGGCTCCAGGTCTGGTGGCTGCCGCAGCCTGCGTGGGTGGGTGGACCGGAGCTCAACTCTGGGGGTGCAGGAGACTCTCGAGCTGCATGGACCTGCAAGCCGTGCTGCTGCCCACCGGCCCCAATGTCAGCAACATCTCCGATGGCTGGGACAACCTCACCTCCTCCGGTGAGCAGGAAGGGCCACTGGGCTGGGGGTGGGGGTGGGACATGGGGAGGTTTCACCCTGAGCCAAACTGCTTGGGAAACTTTATTGTAGTTCCCAGAGACCAGATCCGCAGTCTGCTTTGCCTAGAAGGAAGACAGAAGAGGACAGGAGTGGGCAAGGCAGAAAGGAGCAGGAACCCAGCCCAGGCAGAGACACGATCAGTGGTGGCAGTGGATCGTGGCCGGCAGCAGGCAGGCAGGAGAAGGCTTGCTCATGAGTTCCAAATAGCTTTGCAGGAAAGAAAGAAAAAGAAAAAAAAAAAAAAAATCCAGACTGGAAAAGCAAACCAGAGAGGCTGGCAGGGAGTAGGTGGGAGACCACAGGAGGCTCTTTCATTCACGGGTACCGGGCTCTTCCCGCACAAGGGGTATAAGGGCCGGAGACATCTTTACCGCCCCCTGGCAGAGGCTGTGGGAAGCAGAAGACTTTGCAGACCGTGAGGGGATTAACTTTCCTGGTGAATTAAGCTTTCTGACATTTTCAGATCTGCAATGCAATGGGATTCTAGCTTTGAAGAAGGGAGGGAAGGAAAAGAGGAATGGCCTGAAGAGAGACCACGGTCAGGCTGCCGGGCTACCATGCGCAGCTGCAGTCTCTGCCCCACTCGGAGGGTTGGGGGAACTGAGCAAGGAAATCCCTGGCCTGAAGCTGGAGCTGGGAGGGCTGGAACCTGACCAGAGATAGTTAGCAAATGCCGTTGCAAGACGGTCACCCACAGAAATGCCCAGGAATCAGCACATAGCTTTCAGCCAGCAAGCACTGAAATAAAATGATTGGGGCTACAAATAGGGAAAGGAAGGATATATACCACACGCAGGCACTCACACATGCACACACTCCCAAAGCCTTCTGGTTTTTTTGATATGATTTCTGGGTGAAGCCCAGAGACCTAGAGAGTGATTCTCATCAGATAGCTCTATGGGGATTTTTATATTAGGCTTTGAACCTAAGCCTTCACACTGAACCACATCCCCAATCTTTTTTATTTTTATTTTGAGACATGGTCTCTCTAAGTCACTAAGTTGCCCAGGCTGGGTTTGAACTTGTAATTCTCCTGCCTCAGCCTCATGGAATACTGGAATTATAGGCACAAATAAATGCAGGACAAAGGACCAGGACCTTTAACTAACAGGTGGCTCAGGAGAATCTGGTAGGATTCCTGGGAGAACAGTGGAGGAGGACAAGGGGGCCAGATTAGCAACAGTGTGGGGAGGGAGAGAATTCTCATAAATGGTGAAGTCGCAGAGCAGGTGAAAGGGAATCGAGAGTGCCACGCAGGCTGAACAGGACAGCAGGATGTCAGCTGCGAGAGCAGAACCCACGTCACACAAGTGACTTCGCCCCCTCTGCCCTCAGGGTCCCCTCCACGCCCAGGAAGCGTCTCCTACATCAACATCATCATGCCTTCGGTGTTCGGCACCATCTGCCTCCTGGGCATCGTGGGGAACTCCACAGTCATCTTCGCAGTTGTGAAGAAGTCCAAGCTGCACTGGTGCAGCAATGTCCCCGACATCTTCATCATCAACCTCTCTGTGGTAGACCTGCTGTTCCTCCTGGGCATGCCCTTCATGATCCACCAGCTCATGGGCAATGGGGTTTGGCACTTCGGGGAGACCATGTGCACCCTCATCACTGCCATGGATGCCAACAGCCAGTTCACCAGCACCTACATCCTCACTGCAATGGCCATTGACCGCTACTTGGCCACGGTCCATCCCATATCTTCCACCAAGTTCAGGAAGCCCTCTGTGGCCACCCTAGTCATCTGCCTCCTGTGGGCCCTCTCTTTTGTCAGCATCACCCCTGTGTGGCTCTATGCCAGGCTCATCCCCTTCCCAGGGGGCACCGTGGGCTGCGGCATCCGCCTGCCCAAGCCGGACACTGACCTCTACTGGTTCACACTATACCAGTTTTTTCTGGCCTTTGCCCTGCCTTTCGTGGTCATCACTGCCGCCTATGTGAGGATCCTGCAGCGCATGACCACTTCAGTAGCCCCCGCCTCCCAACGCAGCATCCGGCTGCGGACAAAGCGGGTGACCCGCACGGCGATCGCCATCTGCTTGGTCTTCTTCGTGTGCTGGGCACCCTATTATGTGCTGCAGCTGACCCAGCTGTCCATCAGCCGCCCAACCCTCACATTCGTCTACCTGTACAATGCTGCCATCAGCTTGGGCTATGCCAACAGCTGCCTCAACCCCTTTGTGTACATCGTGCTCTGTGAGACCTTCCGCAAACGCCTCGTCCTATCTGTGAAGCCCGCGGCCCAGGGGCAGCTTCGCACCATCAGCAATGCTCCGACCGCTGACGAGGAGAGGACAGAAAGCAAAGGCACTTGACCTAGCCCTTGTCACCCAGACGTCTCCAAGTCAGGTCACCGCAGCACATCACAGGGACAGACACTGAGAACAAGTCAGGGCTGCCGTAGAAGGCAGCGAGGCTGTGGGTGAAGGTTGTGGTGACTGCCCATTCCACAGGATCCACGACAGCTGGGAGTCAACGTGGGGGGCTGCAGACATCAGAAACATGCTTGAGGTGCAGCAAGAGGCTCTGGCAAACAAGCTGAGCAGGAAGAAAATGTTGGCTTGAACATCCTGCTGAGCCCTCTTATTTGTTAGCTCCCAAATGTCTTTTTCCCAGGGGAAGAAGTGGTTTTGTGGGGGTCCTGGAGGGATCTCTTCCAGTCTTTCCTCACTGTGCTAGGAGGCAGCCTTTTTCCCAAGCTGATGGCTGAGGACCAGGGAAGCCACTGGTGCTGTGGGGGTCCCTTGTTTCTCCAGGGGAGGTACACATGTGCTGGGGAGGGGGCTCTGACCTGGGGTGGGTGTGGGTGGGGGCCTGGAAACTTGTGCAAACAGGGGAGAGGATTCTGCCCCCACGGGGACATTTTCTTCATGGGACGCCTTCATGTCAGTAGCTGATCTATGGTGGCATGCACATGTTCTGCACATGTGGGGGGTCATTCCAGCACCTGGGGTGTGGACACCATCTTTCCTCTCCAGAATAAAATTGAATAAAAGAGGATCTCCACCCACAGTGCTCTGGATGCTCCTGTGTGGTGGCTTGGGCTCTGACTGGGGGTGGGTGGCCTGTGAGAGAAGGAGGGGTGTTGTGGCATTAAGACTTGGATTTGGGGAGCTGTGCTTTAGGGAGCTGCTAGTAGGAGATCTGTTTTGCTAAAACCATGGAGAGGATTCGGCAACACTAATGGAATTACTGTGAATCCATTAGATTGCAGCTCTGCAGCTAGGCTGGCTCCTGGCTATTGCCCGAAGTCCTGTGCCTCTGTTTGTCACTGATGCGCACCCTTCAGACCCCAGCCGCCCTCCCCCGCATCTCCCCCGCTGAGTCACCAGCAGCAGGGCAGCTCCTGGGGCACCCTGAGCCCAGTCTCCTCCGCTGGCACCTTGAGCAGATTACAGCCGGGGCCGCTGGGAGGCAGCCACAGCTGCTGCTTCGCCGAGGGGGCCCATGGCCGAGCGCCCAGTGCAGGGCTGGCTCCCAGGTGCTAATGAAACAGTGGGCAAATGATCCAGAAGTGTCCTTGAAGCGGGAGCAGGAGCCCAGCCCTGTCCTCTTTGCGTGGGATTTGTTCACAGCAGAGCTGCTTTGGAGTTCTTTAGACAACTTCTGGGCCCCTTCCTTGGGGGGATAGTGAGCTCTTTTCACCAGGTGTTAGGAGCAGTGGTTCTCCAACTGCTGATCATTTCTTCTTCCTTGCTAACAGCAAGGAAGTCTCTGGGAAGGAAGCTCTAGCTCACATACAGCTAATAAAAGAAAAAAGGTGCCGATGGGAGATTTCAGATAAACCCAAGAAAACCCAAGTTCTAATCACTCTTGTTCCCAGAGGTGTCCTGCAGCTAGCTTGCACAGTGGAAGAGGTCTTCCTTGGGGGCCTGTTCCCTCCCTCCTCACTCCCTCTCACACCCCTACTCCTGCCTGGGGAGGAATCCCCAAGAGGAAAGAGATGAGGTGGCATCTCCCAGGGGATATGAGACACCAAGCGGCCCCCAGGCAGGGAGCATGTGATCCTTGCTCTCAATTCCATGCTGAATCTTGAAATGGAAGCAAAGCAGATGGAGTAAAAGAATGAGTGGGTAGAAAGGGAAAGAGAGGAGAGGTCATGAGCCAGGCTCGGCAGCATATGCTGCATTCCCAGCATTGGGAAGGCTGAGGCAGGAGGAGTGCATATAAGGCCAGCCGGCAAGACATAGCAGGTCCTGTCTCAAAGAGAGAGGGAGGAGAGAGAGAGAGAGAGAGGGAGAGAGAGAGAGAGAGAGAAGAAGGACACACTAGGAGGAGTAGGAATGCAGGAGAGAAGGGTGGGAGGGCGACCACATGGGGTGGATGTCACTGACCATCTCTCCCCAGCCTGATCAGTAGCCAGCACACTCATGAGATGGCACTGGATAGAGATAAGAGTGCTCGGGGCTCAGGGACAGGTTGCCACCAGATTCCTGATAGACTTGGTAGAAATAGGGGACTTAGAGCAGGGCCATCAGACAGGTTTGAGAATGAACAGCAGGATGTCCCAGTCTTTTTCAAGCCAGGCTGGGTCCTACCAGAGCCAGAGGCTGCCATGAGGTGCAGAGGGAAGGCTGAAGTGGTGAAGGCTTGAGGGGCATGCAGCTCCTCTCTTTGCTCCTTTTCCACATCCAGCATCTAATGGTCCATGTCCTCACACCCCTGGGCCCCAACAGATCATCTCCCCAAGCCCAGAGGGTGCTTCATGCACTACTGCCCTGTGTTTTCACAAGGAAATAGTTCAGTTCCGACTGTGAGGAAGAGGTTATAAAACTCCATGGGAAGGAAGTCCATAGAGGAGGGTAGGCCTGGGGTTGGATACCCCAAGGTGCAGGTAGAAGCCCAAAGCCCTTCCATATATGGATGTCCACTTGTAAACAGCAATAGCACCTGGAAGGTGATTGGCAGTGATGTTTATTTCCTACATCATCCATTTTCACAGCAGTAGAATTTTTTTTTTTTTTTTTTTTTTTTTTTTTCAGAACTGGGGATGGAACTCAGGCCCTTGCACTTGCCACGGAAGTGCTTATTACACTGAGCCATCTCCCCAACTTTTTTCTTTTTTAAAGACAGGATCTCACTCCTAGCCCAGACTGGCCTAGAACACATAGTGATATTCCTGCCTCAGCCTCCCAAGTGCTGGATTACAGGCATGTGCCACCATGCCCAGCCAGCAGTAGAATTTCTATAACATGCAGTTCAGTGGCATTAAATACATTCATCCTCTCCTGCCACCATAACAATGCTACTCTTTCCAAGCCTGCAGTGCAGCACTAACTCACCATTCTCCCCTCCCCCATTCCTGGCAGGCACCATTCTACTCCAGCTCTATGAGTCAGGCTGCTCTAAGCACTTTGTATAAGTAGAATCATACTTATACAGTTGTCTTGTTTTGGTGCTGTTGAGACAGGAACTATACAGTTCCAGCTGGCCATGAACTTGTAGCATAGTCCATGCTGTCTTCAAACTCATCACCCTCCTGATTTAGCCTCTCAGATTCGGGCACTACAGATTCCCCTCTACACACACACACACACAAACAACACCTGGCCAATTGTTCTTTTGTGATTGGTTTATTCCACTTAGCATAATGTCCTCCAGTTTCGCTGATTTGCTGTGTGTGTCAGAATTTCTTCCCTTTTGAAGACTGGTTAGTATTCTATTGTACAAGGGGACCACATTGTGTTTGCTTATTTATTTATTTATTGGCAGAACCAGGGATTGAACTCAGGCTCTTCTGCTTGCGCTTATTCTACTGAGCCTTCTCCCCGGCCCCACATTGTGTTTAAACCATTTTTTTTTTTAGGGGAGGGTCTACAGAGTGTTCAGGGTCTCACTACTAGACCAGATTCAATAGTGCTCCACACCCTGGGGGCAGGGTTGGCACAGCAGGCCCAGGGATCAAACCCTGGGCCCCTGCACCTGCTGGCAGGAGCTTTAATCCACTGAGCATTTGGCCCGCCTTTCACATTGTGTTTAGGTACAACTTTTTAAAAATGTATTTAGAGCCGGGCGTGGTGGCGCAGGCCTCTAACCCCAGCACTTGGGAGGCTGAGGCAGGAGTATTGTTGTGAGTTCGAGACCAGCCTGAGCTACAAAGTGAGCTTAAGGCCAGCCTGAACTGCATGGTGAAACCCTGTCTCAAAAAGACAAAAAAAAAAAAAAATTAAAATTAAAATTAAATAAATAAATAAAATGTATTTAGTACAGGGTCTACAGGGTCTCAGATTGGACTTATAGTGATTCTCCCAAGCACTGGGATTATAGGCACATGCTACCATGCCCAGTCTCAATCGCCATCTCAGTGTGCCCCAAGGAGCATGGCCAGCACTGTACACTGGGGATTGAACCCCAGACCCTGCATCTGCCTAAGCAGGTGTTCTAATCTGCTGAGCTATCTGGCCAGCCCTTTTTAGCTACAGCTACTAAGAGACACTGGGGCTATTTCCATCTTTTATCTATTGTGGATGCAAATATCGATGTATAAATAATTGTTCAAGTCCCCAATTTCGATTTCTTTGGGTATACACCCAGAAGCAGAATTGCTGGATCGTATGGCAAATCTATGTTTAGCACTTTGAGGACCTGCCAAACTATTTGCCTTGGCAGCTGCAGGGTTTTACATTCTCAATAGTGCTGTGCAAGGGTTCTGGTTTCTCCCCACCCTCACTGATACTCTTTTTCTAAAAGCCATTCTAATGAGCGGAGAGCAGTCTCACTGAGGTTTTGATTTGCATTTCCTAATGATTAGTGATGTTGAGCATCTTTTCATGAGCTTATTGTTCATTTGCACAGATTCTTTGGAGGATGTATATTCAAATCCTTTGCCCATGTTTTAATTGGGTCTTTTCTTCTGTTACCGTTAGCAATGATATTTTGCTCAACTCAAATTAACAATAATTGGTTCAGTATGCCTTGTTACTAGGAATAAAAACAACAAAAATCTAAAGAAAAAAACTAGGTTCTTTCTCCTCTGAGTTCCCAAGAAATATTTGTCTTTTAAACAAAAAATAATAGAGCATTTGGATGGAGAAGCACATACACTCCTAGCTTGCTTCTTCTGGGGCCTATGATCAGCAGCTAAGTCCAGGTGATCCAAAGAGCTGAGCTAGATGCTCAGAAAAACAAGGCAGGGCCGGGGGGATAGCTCAGTAGAATAAGCTCTTGCCTAGCAAGTGCAGGGTCCTGAGTTCAATCCCCAGTATCGCAAAAAAAGAAAGAAAAAGAAAAAAAAAAGAAAGAAAGAAAGAAAAGAAAAACAAGGCAGATTAGCAATGATAGGCAGCCTCCCCCCAGTACTGTCTCCGGTCTAATTCTCAGAGGTCAGTGAGAGAAGAGCTTCCTAGGTGGTCAGACCTGGTGCTATGGCTCATCTATCAATGTCCCCCAAAGCCTCATGTAAATATAGGTAGAGATTTGGGGAGGCAGCTAATCAAGGGTGAGTGATGTTGGGTTGCAGGGGTGATAACTGGATCAGTCAGTCCACTGACTGGTTTGGCATAGTTCTAGACATGAATAATGGGAAGGCCCACTGTGAGTAGGGGTGGCACCAACCAATGGGCTTATAGCTTGGATGGAATAAAAGGGGAAGGGAGGCTCGTCACTTCCTGCCATGGTCGGTCCCTCCTCTGCCTTTCTGCCACAGTGTCCTGCCTTGGAGCCAGCTGACTATGAAGTGAAACCTCTACAAACTGAGCCAAAATAAACCTTTTCTCCTTTAACTTGTGAGTGCTGGATATTTCGTTCCAGCAACAAAAGAGGTAACTAAGACACATGGTGGTGAGCTCAGACATTGAGAAGAGCAACACCTTTTATGAAAAAAAAGTAATTTCTATTTTTTTCCTTATTATTTTTTGGTGCTGGAGATGGAACCTTGGTCTGAAGATGCCGAGTGAATATCCCACCACCAAACTATACTCGTCCTGCTCTATTTTTGGAGTCATTATCAGGCTAGGCACTATGCTATGAAGTACAGTAAAAACAGTGAATGGTTAAGTTTAAAAATTTATTACAGTAAAAGATATAT
>PVKA01016423.1:18678-35281 GCA_004027165.1 Ctenomys sociabilis
GAGGAGGAGGACGAGGAGGATGAGGAGGAGGAGGGGAGGAGGAGGGGAGGAGGAGAAAGAAGAAGGAGGAGGAGAAGAAGAAGGAGAAGGAGGAGAATTTGCATCTCTCAGCTCAGCCATGACCTCTGAAGAGTTAAGGGATGAGCATCTCCCTGCCAACCACAGGAAGCACTGAACACTATTCCCAGTACTTAATAAATGTGATTTGTTAAGCTAGTCACCTTGGCACATGGAATCCCAGCTCCTTGGGAGGATGAGGCAGGAGGGTCAAGAGATCAAGACCAATGTGAAACCCTTAGTAAAGCTATGTCTCAAAATAAAATAAAAAGGGCTGGGGATGTAGCACTTGCTAGAGAGCACAAGGCCCTGTGTTCAATCCGAAGAAGTGAAAAATGAAATAAATGTTAGCTGTTCATGGTTTTCTTTCTTTCCTTCCATTAACTTCAGTGAACTGCTACAGAACCTTTTCCTTCCTTTTCTGCACAGCACTTAGCAGCCCCGCAGACCCTGGGTTTCCTCCACCCCAACTCACCCTACTTCCCAGTCTGATTCTCCAAGAGGCTTGCTCAGATTGTCACGTGAGTTCAGCCTCCGTTGAATTCCGGGTCTCTGAGACCTCTGTGAAGCCCCCAGCTGTGTGTGTCCCTGGACAACGAAGCCTGCACTGTCCCTGAGCTGGAAGTTTTCCTCCCTTTCACAGGCTCCGGCCCCGCCTCTCCTAACTGCCTCAGAAACGCTGGGTAGGGGCTGCGTTTTGCCTCTGGCTGATGGAGAAGAACGTGACCTCCCCTGAAGTGACCTCCCACTACTTAGTCTGCTAAGTCATCGTCCTGTTCTGGAACTGTCCCCAGCCTCGCTGCTCGCTGCTCCCTGCTCCTGGCGACAAGGAGCGCCTTGGCAGGCGCCCGCAGCCCCAGCAAGAGCACAGGGTGTCTCGTCTCGTTCTTGGAAGGGAGCAGCGGCTGGGAGCACCGCGGAGCACGTGGCGGGGTCCTCAGTGCTGGGCACGCATCTGTCCACTCTCGCGCGACAACTGCCTCCCCGCTGAGCAATATTAACCAATCCCCAAGCCCTGACAGAGCCGGAGGCCACGGTGACCTCCTGCCTGCTCTGTTCCTCCTGGGTGGAACTCACACTTCTCACACTCTGTTCTCTCTTCGTCCCTCACCACTGACTCCCCCTTTCTGGCCACCCCCTCGGCCAAGCTTATGGTTCTGGAGGCC
Source organism: Ctenomys sociabilis (assembly GCA_004027165.1). Lineage (NCBI taxonomy): Eukaryota > Metazoa > Chordata > Mammalia > Rodentia > Ctenomyidae > Ctenomys > Ctenomys sociabilis. Next base: position 19,902 of record PVKA01016423.1, read on the forward strand.
TGGGAAGCCCCAGCCCCCAGCGCCACTCTGCATCCTGATACACAGAGGGGGGCCTGTGGTGAGGCAGAGCCAGGGCACTGAGGCGAGTACTTCTTTGTATGAAACCACCTGTCCCATCAAGGGGACTCCATGTGACGGCCCTATCCTTCCTAACGACTTCCTGAAGGCTTCATCTCCAATAACCTGGGCCTGAGCACACACAGATGGAAGCTCTGTGTTTAGCAGCTTCCCTTTCAGCCACCATGTCACACTTAAGGCCATGAAGGGTTGCTCCTGCACTAGCTTGCAGCACTGCGGGACAGGGTTTCAAGTGGGGCTCGCTGGCCTGAACTGGGTGCCCCTGAGGCCCATGGTGGCCTGAGAAGAGCAGGGTGGAGGTGGAGGCAGAGACATGGGAGCCTGGGCACAGCATTGGAGGAGATGTCAAATGATTCCACTGTTCCCAAACCCAGGCCCACAAGCTCATTCCACGGAGAAGCTAGCGGTGGATAGACACATGCGGGGGACAAAGAAAGGCATCACTCCATTGGAAACTTTGCTCAGTCTCTCACCTGATGTGGATGCGGCTTTGAGGGGTTACAGACACCGGGTAAGATAATGAGGGATGCAAACTAAGAAAGAAAAGAGGGGGACTTCTTGGTGTCTTGGAATTGCAGAGATCACTCAGGAATTCGAGTGCCACCTCATTCTGTTCTTTTCTCAGTCTGGTGTTTCCTGTCGCCCTGAAGGGGAAGGAGAGAGGCCAGGCAAGGTAGGTCAAGGCAACCTGTGTCACAGCACCAGACAAAACACCTCTCCAGCCACCTGCGTGTCCACATGCAGAGCTGAATAGACTGATGCAGGGATTAGGGCATCTTAGGGGACAGACACAAAGCAAAGACAGAGACGCTGAGCCTCTTCATCAGTGCCTGTCACTCACCGGATGTCCTCAGGCCACAGGAAAGAGTCAGTGTTCTCAGAAAATGGCTTTCAAGTCTCTGAAAAGTAACCTAGGCAACCATTATCATCTTAACCCACTCAACAGAAATGTCATCTTCAGCAAGCTACTGGGAGATTAATATTGCATTGTCTAGCTGCCTGACCTCTGAAATGAGGGATTTGTAAGTCAACTAAAGAAATGAAGCAAATGAAGCTGGAAGGCTGATTTAGGTTTTTCCTTGGTATGTCAGCCATCATGGAAATGGCTTGGAAATTCTTCAAAACATTTACCTTTTAATGTCACAGTTCCACTCCTATAGGCAAATACCTAAGAGATCTGAAAACATATTCACACAAAAACTTGCACAGAATTTGTTCATGAACCCATCCGAATGTCCATTAACTAATTGGTAGATATAGAATATGTGGTAAATCCATACAGTGGAATATTATTCAGCCATAAAAAGAACACAGTAGTGGTACATGCTAAATCATGAGTGAATTGCCAACATATTATGCTGAATCAAAGCAACCAGCCATAAAAGATCATATATTGCACAATTCTACCTATATAAGGTGTGCAGAACAGGCAAACCCATATTGATATCAAATAGCTTAGTAGTTGCCAGAAGCTGAGAGGAAGGAGGAATGGGAAGGGTCTGCTAACAGGAGCAAATGTTCTGCTGGAGGTGATATAAAAATTCTAGAATTAGTCAGTGGAGATGGTAGTGTAGTGTGACAGCCTAAAAAGCACTGAATTAAACACACTGAAAGGGTGACTTAGCTGGACATGGTGACACACGCCTGCAATCCCAGCTACTCAAGAGGCTAAGGCAAGAGGATCACAGGTTGAAGACCAGCCAGGCAGATGGCTCAGTGGAATAAGTGCTTCCCTGAAAAGCACAAGGGCCTGAGTTCAATCCCTAGTTCTGGAAAAAAAAAAGTTGGAGACCAGACTGAGCAATTTAGACTACCTCAAAACAAAATAAAAAGAGTTGGGGTGCAGCTTGGTTGAAGGATGCTTGCTTAGTGTGCATTAATCCCCAGTATGGCAATCAAAGCACACAAAGGCAACTTTTATGGCATGTGGTTATTTTTCCTTTTATAAATTTTTATTTATTTATTTATTTTATTTAGTACAGGATCTATAGGGTCTCACTACTAGATTGGACTTGTAGTGATCCTCCTGTTCACAGCCTCCCCTGCTGGGACTACAGGTATGTGCCATGCATGGTTTCAGTGGCAGGCATAGCACACCTGGGATTCTGAGGCCAGCACAGTATGTAATAGGAGCCCAGGTCTTTGCACTTGCCAGGCAGGCACTTAGACTGCTGAGCTATATCCCCAACCCGGGGCTAGCACTTTTTAACCCCTAGTTTTCTTTTTATTTTGACGGAACCGGGGATTGAACTCAGGCCCTTGTGTTTGCCAGGGAAACACTTATTCCACTGAGCCATCTCCCCAGCCCCTAATTCCTAGTTTTCAAAGCCGATTATTTTCAAGGTAGGACTAATTTTCAGCGAAACAAAGTCTCTATTGGCTCAAGCAACTTTTCTGTTAATTTCAGACTAAGACAATCCCAAGTAATGAAGAATTAAGTGATAACAGAATTAATAAGTACAGTAATTTATTTGGCTGGAGTGCAGTAAATGTGTTTCTTGTCCTTCCTTTAATTATTCTATAAGATAAACCCTTAGAAGAGGCATTACATCTAACAGCACAGCATGGTTCATTCAGGTGTACCACCTCACATTCTGTTACCCCTTCCTGACAATGTCCTGAGCTTCCAACCTGTGAGACTGGAAGGACTTATTCCCTTTCCAGCTCCAGGGCTAGGTGGAGGAAAGTCTTTTCTTGCCTGGTACTTTGGAAGAGCATCTCTCTTTCCTTCTAGGCCTGACCCAGCAAGCACAGAGCTCTGTGGGACACCAGCAATCCCTGAGGTTGCTAGAGCAAAGCCTCCCTGCACCTGGGATGGGCTAAGAAGAATCAGAGCTGGAAGAGAGGCGCCATTGCTTGCGGCTAAAGCTGGGGCTACTCTTGAACTGTTTTACTGTGGGAGTCAATAATCTCTCTCTCTCTCTCTCTCTCTCTCTCTCTCTCTCTCTCTCTCTCTCTCTCTCTCAATATTGGAAATTGAATCAAAGTCTTTGCACTGAGCTACACATCCAACCCTTTTTTATTTTGAGACAGGGTCTCACTAAATTATAATCCTGCCTCAGCTTCCTAGATGACTGGGATTACAGATATGTGCCACCACCCCCAACTCTCCTTTCCTTTCCTTTTTTTTTTTCTTTTTCCTTTTTTTTGTGATAGGGTCTCACTGTGTAGTTCATGCTTCCCTTCAGTTTACTATGTAGCCAAGGCTGGCCTGACACTCATAGTGATCCTCCTGCCTCAGGCTCCCAAGTGCTAGGATTACACTTGTGTACCACCATGCTAGGCCCTTTGTTTTAAAAGCCATTTGAGATGGGGTTTTTGTTATGTGAAACTTGGTGGCTGTGGCTTGTAGCTAGATGTTCCCCCAGAGCCTCATCAGGTCATAGGTGGGGCTTTGGGGAGCTGGGTGGCTCTAGGGTGTGTGATACTGGGATTGATGGTGTTCAGTACTGAATTAAATCCACCAATTGTGATTAGCATAGTTATAGGTGTGCATAATGGAAGCTTTGCTGTGGATGTGGATGATACCAATCAATAGGCTTATAAAAAAGGGATGGAATATAAAAGAGAGAGGAAAGAAGGCTTGTAGCTGCTGCCTACTGCTTTCTGCCTTCTGCTTGGCCTGCCATGGACTGTTTCTGCTTCATGATGCCCACTGCCACGCTGCCTTGCCTTGGATCCAGCTGACCATGGGCTGAAACTTCTACAAACTGTGAGCCAAATAAACCTTCCCACCTTTAACTTATGGGTGTCTGCTATTTTGTTTGAGCAATGAAAAAAAGGAACTGAAACTCCAACAAACTCTGAGAATCAAGGTTTGCACACCATAAAACACCATAAAATTTAAGCTGGTATGGGGAGGAAATCCAGATCTGGAGAGGTGATATACCTATCCTGGAACCTGGAAAGAGGCTGAACCCAGGGCTCCCATGTTCCATAGGGATTCAGGAATTTTTAAGAGACAGGGTCTCAGTGTGATTCAGTCTGGAGTTGAACTCACTATGTATCCCAGGCTGGCCTCGGTACTCCTGCCTCAGCCTCCCAAGTGTTGGGATTTTAGATGTGTACCTAGGATTACAGTTGTGCACCACAGAGGTACGGAATGAGCTATACCATTACAGAATGAACTAGGTCCCTCACATTTCATATGTTGAAGTCCTAACCCAATGTGATGGGATTTGTGGACTGGACCTTTGGGAACTGAACACTTTAGATGAGGTGACAATAGTGTGGCCTTCATGAGAGGTGACGATGGGCACTTTGTCCCTCTGTCTCTTTCCACCCATGCACTCTGAGATCACAGGGAGGAGGCAGCCATCTGGAATGGAGAAGGGAAAGCTCATGGCTCTGAATCGCTAGCTCCTTGATCTGGGGCCTCCCAGCCTCCAGAAGATGAGAAATACGTCTCTGTGGTTTAAGCCTTCCGGTGTTTTGTTGAGCCAAGCTAAGACTACTGGTGAGAGTTCTCCTTGGCTGTAAATGACAAAAATCCAACTCCAATCAATTTGAGAGGGTAAAAAAAGCACAAGGTGTATATGGCCAAAGCACAGGGTCAGATGTGGCTCTCAGTCATGACTGGATCCAAGGCACGCGGCCCACAGTCAGGACAAACTCTTCCCTGCCCTCCTCATGCCTATTTTTCCCCATCACATGGCTCAGTTTTTCTGTGCTGGTTTTCTTCAAGGGACGTCCTCCCACAGGTTGCAGAGTCAGAACCAGCAGGGAGTGAACTTCCTCACAGGAAGCAGCTCCAGGAGTGAGCCAGCTGGTTTGAGCCTGTGTGAATTGCACCCCTTCCCACTTCAGCTCAGCTCAGGAATCCGGAAAACGGGCCACTTCTATTGGCTGGTATGGATCACATGTTCGTCTTTGGGGAGGCATTCCATTGGCTGCTCCACTGAATGTGTGCATGTGTCATGGTGGTGTGTATGTGGTGTGTGTATGGAGTGGGATGTGTAGGATGTGGGATGTGCGTATGTATGTGTGGGGTGTGCATGTTTCATGGTCTACATCACATGTGTGATCGTTAGTGTGTCTTGTGTGTGTGACGTGTGTGAGAGAGAAGAACGGTGTGATGTGTTTGTTCATATGAGTGTGATGTGTGGTATATGTAGAGTATATGTGAAAAGGCCTCGAGTTCAATCCCTGTGCCAGTAACATAAAATAATATGTTAAAATCAAATTAAATTAAAAATAAATATCAGCTGAAGGAATTAAAGAACTTTCAATGCAATAGCACCTTCTAGGTAAAGTGCTCCCAAAAGTCACATATGGTCACGTGGTGCCTCTGCCCCAGCTTGGCCTTCTTCTTGACCCCCTCACATCCCCTCTACCTTTCTGACTCCTCAAGTGAGCCTTATTTCTGCCTGTCTACATCACTTCTGGCAGCCCAGGCTCCGGTCTTTACCATCTCCCCACAACTCTACCTGCGCTAACTCCTTGACTCTCCTGCTGGGGCTGGAGGGTCACACAGAGGTAAGCCCTTGCCTTCCATAGTCCCCAGAACTGCAAAATAACAACAAAAGAAGTCAATAAATTCAAATTTCCCACCTCTATTCAGAGGACACCCACATGATCCTGGGGGTGAGGGGTGTCACACACGGACTGGTTCTCCAGTTCTTGGAGGACATGGCCTAGCTGTCCCATGGTTTAACTCAGTCCTGATATAAACTGTCAGGAGTCAGCCCCAAAGGTAATGGGCTCTGTCCCACACAGCAGCCCCCATTCCTACAAAGGGTGGGTGCCTAGATTACCACAATTTCTGTTCAAGTTGGCTACAGATCAGAGAGCCTCATGGCCCCCTCAGTACATTCAATAATTTGCCAGAGTCACTTGTAGGTGCTACATGGGAAAATGTTCCTGCTATTTGCTTACTTACAAAAGATATTTATTATTTATTCTGTAGTGCTGGTAGTGGAACCTGGCACTACAGGTTCCAAGAATACTCCAAAACTATCAGAACCCCTTTGGGATTTTATGGGCTTCATTCGTAGCCATGATTGATGAAATCACTGGCCCCTAGTGGTCAGCTCAACCCTTGGGGCTGAGAGTTCCAAACCTCTAATCACAAGGTTGGTTTCCCTAGCAACCAGCCCCTCTTTCTTCACAGCCCTGTCCTTAACAGAAGCTCCTGTGTGCATTTTTAACCATCTGGAGCAGATGCACGCAAGGAGACTGAAGCTAAACGTTACAACAGGTGTTTCTCTTACACTTCCCATTTAGCAAATTACAGAAGTTTAAGGACCTCTGGCTGAGACCCTTGAATTGTTTCACACATTCCTTCCTTCCACCTAATCTCTGGAGTTAGGCTCTGGGATGCTCACTGACTTGCTGTGTGACTTTAGACCCTCTCTGAACTTTTTTTTTTTTGTCTTTTTGAGACAGGGTCTCACTATGCAGTTCAGGCTGGCCTTAAGCTCACTTTGTAGCTCAGGCTGGTCTCGAACTCACAACAATCCTGCTGCCTCAGCCTCCTGAGTGCTGGGATTACAGGCCTGCGCCACCATGCCCGGCTTTTTTTTTTTTTTTTTTAATGTATTGTTGCAGGGTCTCACTACTATGCAGCTTGGACTTATGGTAATCCTGCTTTCAGCCTGGGATTACAGGTGTGTGCCACTACATCTGGACTCTGTCTGATTCAGCCCAAACTGGGGGTGGGGCTTGGCACAGCATGTGGTGCCCAGGATCAAACTGTGGTCCCTGAGCTTTTGCCTAAGCTTGCCTAAGCAGGCGCTTTACTCCACTGACCTATCTCGTTGGCCTCTCTGAGCTTTTTTAAAGCCTATAAAATGGGAGTAAGAGCACTACCCTTACAGGAATGTTGTGAGAATTGAATTGTATGTAGATAAAGAAACCCACAAAATGTAGATTCATCCTCTTAAACCCAGGAAGACCCTGACCATTGTCTGTTTGGTTTTTTTTTTTTTTTTATTTTGTTTTGCTTTTTTTGAGACTCACTAGGCAGTGCAGGCTGGTTTTGAACTCATTATATAGCCCAGGCTGGCCTCGAACTTGCAGCGATCCCCCCGCCTCAGCTTCCCAAGTGCTAGGAGTATAGATAGGCTGGTGTCCAGCTTTGCCATTGTGTCTTTGTGGAATTGCATGGGAAGGAATACAAGGGGGTGTGCAAGCCAGAGAAGAAGAGGACCAAGGGCAGGGTCAGAAACCTCAGCAGCTTGGCGCTGGGTGGAAGAAGGCCCTTGTGGAGCCTCGGCAGGAAGTAAGGGGGAGGGCAGGCCAGTGCTGCAGCCAGAAGGTGAGGGTTTCCAGGACAATATGACCAAGGGGAAAAAACAAAAAAAGGCCGGGGAGATGGCTCAGTGGAATAGGCACTTCCCTGACAAGCGCAAGGGCCTGAGTTCCGAGCAAAAAAAAAAAAAAAAAGACAATGTGACCAAGGGCATCACATGCTGCAGGAAGACCAAGATGGGGTCTGGAGAGGAGGTGCAGTGGGTCAAAGAGCGCCCCCTAGGGAGATACAAGGGGAACTCCCAGCCCCAGCATTCACGAAGGAGACAATCTCAAAATTGGGCTTTGACTATGGTTATGCTAAAGGGCTCCCAGTGATGCAGTTTGGGCCCACCTTGATCTATGCCCGAGTCCTTGGAGGTCTGCTGCAGGAGAGAATGACTTGACACAGAGGGTGAGTCGTATCAGATGCAGGCAGAAATTGGAGGTGCATCCAACAGCTGAGGACTGCCTGGAAAATCTGGGCCTCCAGAGGCCAGAAGACTACAGTGCGTGGTACCTTTGGCTTTGGGACCATCGCCCAGCCAACACCTGGGTTTCAGGGAGCCCAGAATGGGACACATTGGACTGTGTTAAGCTACTGAGCTGGTGGTGCTCTGTGGCACAGCGTGTGCCCTGGGTTTAGGAGGGAAGGCGTCATGGTGGCATTTGGCAGGCCCTCAAGGACCGCAGGAATGACTGTGCCAGGAAGCTTGACCACTGGGAGGGGCAGAGAGCTGCAGCAGGAATTAGAGGACTTGTTCTAAGGCAAGAGGGCTGTGGCTCAGTGGGAGCACTTGCTCAGTGTGCAGGGGACCCATGGGTTCAAGCCCCAGCAATGCAAAAAAGAAAAGCTTCTCTTCTTCCTTTCTCCCTTCCCTTCCTTTCCCCCTTCCTTCCTTCATCTCTCCCTCTCTCTCACTGTTTCTTTCACAGGGTTGAACACAGGGTCTTCTCACTGAGTTACATCTCTAGCCTTTTTTGCTTGATTGCTCAGAGTGGGCTCAAACCATTTGATATTCTCCTGCCTCAGCTCCCTAAAGTTCTGGGGTTACAGGTATGTACCCTTACACCTCACCCCAAAAAAGTCTTTTTAGAAAAAACCCACAATGATTTTTTCTTTGCCTTTTTGAGACAAGGCCTTGCCATGCAGTTCAGGCTGGCCTTGAGCTCACTTCATAGTCCAGGCTGTTCTCAAACCCACAATGATTTTCCTGCCTCAGGCTCCTGAGTGCTGGGATTACAGGCATGCATGACCATGATCACCTAAAACAAGAGTTCTTATGCCATTAGGTTTGAAAAGACCTAAAGATGCTAAGGGCTGGAAGGTACTTTATCCATTGCCTTGTCTGACACATGAGGACTGGGGACATCTGTTGAAAGACCCTTAGCCGGGCGTGGTGGCGCATGCTTGTAATCCCAGCACTCGGGAGGCTGAGGCAGGAGGATTGTTGTGAGTTCGAGACCAGCCTGAGCTACAAAGTGAGCTTAAAGCCAGCCTGAACTGTATAGCGAGACCCTGTCTCAAAAAAAAAAAAAAAAAAAAAGACAAAAAAAAAAAAAAAAGAAAGACCCTTGTACATGCTGATCCTTTTTGTACTTTCTTTGTATGTCATCACAGTGCATGTTGTGTGTGTGTGTGTGTGTGTGTGTGTGTGTGTGTCCCCACCATTGCAAGACAGAAAAGGATTTTCTCAAGAATTTCAGCACATGATAACACTAAGATAACATCCTGGTGGACAGGGTCACTGACCTTTGCTTTTTGCATGAGTGGGAGAAATCTGGACAGGAATAGGGAGGTGGCTACAGGTGACCCCGAGAAGCAGAGGACACAGGGAGTGGTACACATACATCTTAAGTAGGGGGGTTGGGAAGAGGCTTTCAGGAGAGGTGTGGGGCACCCCAAAGCCTCCTTTCCACTCTGCCCCTGAAGAATCTGTGCTGGGCAAGACACCATCCAGCAAGACTAGGGGTAGGGGGATAGGGAAATGACCCAGCTCTCTGTGACCCCAGGGCCTCCTGAAATACATTCTGGTTCTAATGAGGGGTCTTGGAGATGCTGAAGGACCTAGATGGCCCCAGAGAGTCAGGGCAAAAAAAGAGATTGGAATTGGTGGAGGCCTGGAACTGAGAAGGGCCACAGGTGACCATGACCACTCAAGAGAAGTGGCTGTAGGAAGAAGAGGAAATTCAAAAACTGAGCTGGGTGTGGTGTCATATGCCTGTAATCCCTCCAGGAGGAAGCAGAAGCAGGAGGATCGCAGGTGTGAGGTCAGTCTGGCCAACTTATTAAAACTTCATCTTTTTTTTTTTTTTTAACTTCATCTTTTCTTTTTTGTCTTTTTGAGACAGGGTCTCACTATGCAGTTCAGGCTGGCCTTAAGCTCACTTTGTAGCTCAGGCTGGTCTCGAACTCACAACAACCCTCCTGCCTCAGCCTCCCAAGTCTTGGGATTACAGGCCTGAGCCACCACGCCCGGCTTTACATCATCTTAATAAAACAAAACCCCTCAAAAAACAGCCCTGCCCACACAAATGAACAAATGAGCATTTGCCATGCAGACACTTTCATCCAAGAGGGCCTATTTAACTGGGGAGTGCTGTAGCACCGTGTACTGGGATCTTTCCATTCATGCAGGAGCTCATCAGATCTCTTACAGAAAGTAAGGAAGCCACACTTGCCCCCAACATTTTCTTCTTCCCTGATGCATGAACCTGCTCTCCGTGCCTCTGCCACACAGATAGTGCTGCCATCCCATGGCCTGGCTGGGCTCAGGGGTAGGCAGAGGAGCCTGCTTGCAGGGCTGGGGTGGGACAGTAACCATGGAGGTAGCCAAGTCTGGGGGTCGGGGGACGGCTTGGGGCTGACTGGCGCTGGGACAAGAGGAAGACAAATGTACTAGCTATGCATGTAATCCCAGCACTCGGGAGGCTGAGGCAGGAAGACTGCCTTAAGTTCAAGGCCAGCCTGGGCTACAGAGTGAGTTTAAGGCCAGCCTTAACTGCATAGTGAGATCCTGTCTCAAAAAGACATAAAAAAATTTTTTTTTTAAATGAACCCTGTCCTCCCTGCCCATGAGGTTAGGGAAAGAGCTTTGCTCCGGGACAGCCCGCATCAGAGAGGTCCCCAAGGAGGCACTCAGGGGAGACTGGAGCTGTTCAGGCTTAGTAGGCAGCCAAGGCCCACCTAACACCCCATGGGCTTGGGAGTCATTAAAAAAATGAATCACTGATTGCAATTTGCCCATATTTCTATCACAAGACTGAGACTCAGACACAGTAAGGAGTCTTCAGTCCGTATGGATTTGTACCCAATCCCCCCCATACCCTGCCACAGCCATGGCTCAGTTACAGGACACAGCTGGGGACACCCCAAAGAAGCACCCCTAAGAAGGGCATCAGTGAACCCCATTGTTGCTTAAAGAGATTTAATGATTAGCACCATTGTATCCAAGACAAGGGGTGGTTCTCCCCCTGCCTGGCCCACACCTCTGACTTGTAGGGGTAGGTGGGGGTGGCAGGACCCTGGGATCCAGGCAGGCTGGGGTTCATATTCGCATAGAGAGCCTGGACAAATCACTTAAATTCGTGGAGCCTGCTAGAGCCTTGTTTTTAATTCCTATAGCCACAGGGATAGCTGCAACCACCGATGGAACCTTGGAAAGGACCAGAAGGGGGTGTGACTGTTACCTGGCACCCAGCCTGCTGCAGGGAAGAGATGAAAGCATATGGTTCACCCATCTGTCCCACTGCCCCGTCGGCCTTGCAGAGCCGAACCCAGGCACAGTGATGGCGCAGCCCTGCCAAGCTGACTTCAGGCCCTTCGCAAGCAAGCTGCCTGGTCACTGACCTTTAGTGTTCTTCAAGAACAATCTAGAAAGCCTTTACTTATGAAAGGGACAGACCAGTCTCCTTGGCAGATTGGCACACCCCGTACCATTGGGGACAGCATGGCCCACAACATCGGTGCTTCTGTCCGCAGAGCCAGATGCCATCTGCCCACCACTGTGTGAGGACACCAAAAGTCACACAGTAACAGTTGGCCACTGACAGACACTGCGCCCTGATCTCAATAAAAGAACACAAACTCTTGTCTTTCTTCCTCAAGTGATGTGGGGGAAAGGAGCTCCTGCCGGGTGCAAAGAAAGAAGAGAACCCACTCTTGGCAGCAGGGGAATCAGGTTGCCATGGCAACCAGCTCTTCCCAAGTCCACTCATTATCTGGCTTTTGAATTCGCCTTTCTCTGCATACACCAGTGGCTCTCACTCCTGGACTCCACACCTCTCCCCAGGACAGGATGGCCGAGGAGGGCCGCTGACTTGATTCCAAGGCTTGTCTTGCCTGTCCCGGGATGCTGGGAAGGGCCGGTGTGGGAGGGACAGTCCTGTCCTCCTCTGTGGAGTGGCCACTGGCACTGACTGCTTGGAGCAGCTATTTACCAGAATAGGAACTTGTGCCCTTTGAACTCAAACTCCCGAGCGAGTAACCTTCACTCTGCAGCATTTCTGAAAATAGCGAAAGGCTGGGCACAACCGTGGCCTCTGACAGGACCCTGGTTAAATACCACAGTTAGTCACGGTGGGCTGCCACAGAGCTGAAGGAATGATGGGTGACATCAGATGTGCCCCTGTGGAAAGAAGTGCTGCTAAGTGAAAGAAAAAAAAAGTTAGGACGGCTGGGGAGATGGCTCAGTGGAATAAGCACTTCCCTGACAAGCACAAGGGCCTGAGTTCAATACCTGGTTCTGAAAAAAAAAAAAAAAAAAAAAAGTTAGGAGTGCAAACTCAGAGAGACAGAAAGAAGACTGGTGGCTGCCAGGGGCCTAGAGAGTAAGATAAATGGGAAGGTGTTTAATGGATATAGAGTTTCAGCTTTGAAAGATGAAGAAGTTCTGGAGACTATGAAAATAACCATAACTCCACAGTAATCCAGCGCTTGGGAGGCTGGGGCAGGACTGTCAAGAGTTCTGGGCTACATAGTGAGACCGTGTCTCAAACAAACAAGCAACACCCTTACACACACACACACACACACACACACACACACAGAGTAAACTCTGCATTGAAAGATGGTTATGATGGGAGTCAGGTGTGGTGGCCCTTGCCTGTAGTAATCCCAGCTACTCAAGAGGCTGAAGCAGGAAGATTGCTTGAAACCAGGAGACTGAGACCAGTCTGGGCAACACAGTAAGATCCCTGCTCAAAAAGGTAAAATGAAATTAAGATAGTAATTTTTATGTTATGTGTTATAATCAATTTTTTTTAAACCAAGTTGTTAAAAAAATAAAATCCTCTTTAGACCAAGTTGCAGCCAGCTGAGGCCTGAAGGTGTCATGCCCTTTCTCCCAGCACTTTGGAGCACCAGTCAAGACAATCATGAGCCTGGCCTATATAGTGAGTTCAAGGCCAGCTTGGACCACTAGTGAGCACTGACTGATCTCAGAAACAAAACTAAACATTCCAACCCAGTTGTAGAAGGGCATTAATATTTACTCGTGCTTATGCTTAGAGAGTTCTCTGATTTTGGAAAGAGACACAGTAAGCTGTTATCAGCTGGTATGGGGCTGCCCCCCTTTTCATTGCAGCACTCCAGAAGTGTGTCTGAGGCAGGAGGGGTCCGACCTTGGAGCCTGGCTTGCTTGTGCAATTTAGGACCTCAGAGAAACTTGGTCCCATTAAAAAATAAAAAAGAAGCATGAGCAAGGGGTGGAGATGTAGCTCATTGCAAAGGCTCTGGATTCAATACTCAGGGTTGAAAAAAATAAAAATAAAAAAAGAATCCATGGAGCCAGGAAGATAGCTCAGTGGCATAAGCGCCTGCCTGGCAAGCACAAGGTCCCGACTTTGCTTTCCAATACTATAGAAAAAAAGAAAAGAAAGGAAAAAAAAAAAAAAAAAAAAAAAATCCTTCAGTGGTTACCTTGGAGTTGGAGGGATATAAGGGAGAAGATGATTCTGTTTATTTGATTCTCTTCTGGAGAACTTTGCAATAACTACAGTTGCTGCTAAGAGCTGTAAGGACAGACACAGGTACAGAGATGGAGGGTTCTGGGAGGGCAGGGTGCACATTACCCAGGGGCTCATCGCCTCCCACCTCTGAGGAGGCGGTGCGCACTGAGACCTGAAGATGCCTGGGAACCAGCGCAGGAGGGAAGGGAGAGGAAAGCATCCCAGGCACAGGAGCAGAGACAGCATTGAGCCAGGTGCCAGCCATGGCCTCACCTTGCTGCGCACAAGATAAGTCAATGTGATGGATGGGAGAGAAATGCAGGGACAAGGCGGGTGGGGGACAGGCAGTGGCCTGGAGCCTGCCACAATAGGAAGGCACTGTGGGAGCCTGGCCATGTGGCACATGCTCATGATCCCAGCACTCAGGGAGGCTGAAGCAGGAAGATCACAGATAAAAATGCAGAGTGGACAGTACAGTAATTTAGCATCTGAAAATGAAAAATAAAAAGACCTAGAGCTATAGCTTAGTGAGTAGAACCTGGGTTCAAGCTACACCACCAGGGTCGGAACAGGGAGGGACATGATCTGACCTTTGGGTTAAAAAGATCACACCTGCTGTGGTAGGGGGAGGGGCTGTAGGTGGGGGCAGGAGAGAAGCAGCTCAGGAGAGGTCTTTATTAGCTTCCCACTGAATGACATCCATGAAGATTTAAGTTTTAGGTGAGGGTGGAAAATTGCAGTAATTATTGAAAAAGGTTAGAAGAGCTCAATTTCAAAAGCCTCCCAGGGCTCCGAGAGAAGGTAAAGCTTAGCTGGGTGGGCTGGGCGGCTCTTCTCCTACCCAAGGCACCCTCTGCACTCCTGACCAACCCGCAGAGGCAGAGGCAGAGGCTGCAGGGCTGGGTGGGGTGGGAGAGCCTCAAAGTCCAATGTGCTTCCAGGCGCTGCTAGCTGAAGCTGCCGCTCCACAAACTCACCTCAGCACTGCGGGATTACAGACCAGTTCTATTTTCAAATTCCTTTCGTAAAAGCACAATTTGCACTTTTGCTGGAAAATAAAAAGCAACTGTAAAGCCTTTTCCAGCTTCACTGAGGTATAACTGACAAATAAAAGTTGTATTTTTATTTACAGTGTTACAGCAAGATGTTTTGACATTCATCTGTTATAACCAATCACCAGCAACATCACTTGCACAGTTACTATCTTTTTTGTGCGCGAGTGACAAGAACATGTAAGATCCACTTTCCAGGCTTGGAATGTCACTCGATGAAAGAAGGCTTGCCTAGCACACATGAGATCCTGGGTTCAGTCCCCAGCAGTGCCAAAATAACAACAGGTCCTGTGAGATAGCTCAGTGGACTAAGCACCTGCTTAGCCAAGTGTAGGGACCAGGATTCGATCCTCCATGCCTGCTGTGCAGGCCCCGCCCCCAGGCATGCTGTGCCAGCAACCCAGTCAGAGCATAGCAGTGTAGGCCTGCAATCCCAGAGCTGGAGAGGCTGGAAACAGGAGGATCACTACGAGTCCAAGCTGCATAGTGAGACCCTACACCAAATACATTTTTTTAAAAAAGTAGAAAACAACAACAACAAAAAACTCAATAATCCCAGTTAGTCCAGTTAAATACTAGATTAATGTATTAAAGTTTTCCATTAAAAAATTTAAGATTCAGGGGCCGGGGAGATGGCTCAGTGGAATAAGCGCTTCCTTGGCAAGCACAAGGGCCTGAGTTCAATCCCTGGTTCCACAAAAAAAAAAAAAAAAAATTTAAGAATTAAGATTTTCTTGCTTAGTAAATTTCAAGCACACAGGTACAGTACAGTTGACTGTAGCTGTCATGTGCCATGTGTAGAATACGGTCTATGGTCTCTGAAACTCAAGCTGAGATGTCCCCAGGCAACAGCCTGGTGAGGTTGCGGTGCCTTCAAGAGGTGACTGAGATGTTTAGAGGACAGGTTCTAGCGGAACTGGATCGGTTACCTGGAGAATGTAATGAAGCGTGGTGGAAAGAGATGTATTGATGTCTGTAGGTGGGGTGGCTTGGACAGTTTACTGCTGATTTCTGCTGGTCTATATCGGGGAATAGTTGATGCTTACTTTTTTTTTTCTTGTCCTTTTTAATTTC
>PVKA01016423.1:35381-48189 GCA_004027165.1 Ctenomys sociabilis
TTTTTTTTTTTTTTTTTTTTTTTTTTTTTTCAGAAATGGGAACTGAACTCAGGCCCTTGCCCCAGGGAAGCACTAATTCTACTGAGCCATCTCCCCAGCCCCTCCAATTGTATATCTTTTTTTTTTTTGTCTTTTTGAGACAGGGTCTCACTATGCAGTTCAGGCTGGCCTTAAGCTCACTTTGTAGCTCAGGCTGGTCTCGAACTCACAACAATCCTCCTGCCTCAGCCTCCCGAGTGCTGGGATTACAGGCCAATTTTATATCTTATATCTGATAATCAGAACCACTAATATTAAGACAATATTATGTAATACCACAATAGTAGTCAAATTCCTATTGCTTTGTTTGATGAAGTTCTGTATCATTTCTAATAGGGTTTTTTGTTTGTTTGCTTGCTTTTTACTATTTTGTGTTGTCTTTAGATAATAAAAAAATAAGGAAATAATTCTTTTTTTTCCCATTTTGTTTTTATTTTTTTAAGGAGTTTAGATTTATTTTACTTCTAAAGCTTTAAGAGTAATCACACCCCTATATTAATAGTATTGGCTACAGCAATTTACTAAATTAGAAAAAATTTACAGAAAAACATAAGAAACCTGGATAATTATAGCAAATTAGACTTGTTATATACCAGGGATTATAAATTAGCAATAAGAGATATCTGAGAAAACTTAAAAACTTATTTTAAGACAATACAATTAGCCTTGTAAGACAAGGCCTGCAAAAAATTAGTTCAGATTCAGAGTTGTTTCTCTTCATGGAAATCTTTAGTAAAAGGCAAAAGATTTATACGCTCTGAAGAGAAACCAGAGTATATTTTTCTCATTTTAAATGACAATTGCTAAAACTGTTCATGTAGGGCCAGAGAGATAGCTCAGTGGTATAAGAGCTTGCTTGGCAAGCATGAGGTCCCTAGTTCAATTCCTGGTACCACAAAAAATAAAACTGTTCATTTAATTCTTAAGAGGCATACTGGATTAAAGTAGAAATTACACTAATAATTTTTTAAAAAGGTATGAGAAAGAAAGAGAGAGAAAGAAAGAGGGAAAGAAAGAAAGGGTCCAGAGAGATAGATGGCTCACTGGAATAAGCACTTCCCTGGCAAGTGCGAGGGTCAGAGTTCAGTCCCTGGTTCTACCAATAAATAAATAAATAAATAAATAAATAAATAAATAAATAAGGTATGGCCGCCCCTCTGCACACACCTCTCCAGATGTGTTCTCCTGCTCTCAGACTCCTGAAGCATGAAGTAAATAAACACTCCTTTATAGCTTACTCAATCTTAGGTATTCTGTTAAAGCAATGGGGCGTGGATGAGACACCAGGCTACACAGCAGAAATCCAGAACTTCCACATCCTACACAAGTGAAGTCATCCATTTGTTATTTCCTCTAGCTCTGGTACCCACTATTCTATTCTCTGCTTACTTTCCTTTTTACCTTTTGAGATGGGGTCTCACTATGTACTTCAGGCTGGCCTTGAACTCATCTTGTAGCCCATGTTGGCCTCAAACTCGCAGTGACCACCCTGCCTCAGCCTCCTGAGTGCTGGGATTGTAGGTGTGTACCACCACACCCAGCTGCTTCCATTTTTTTTAAGTTAAAATAAATTTTTGTGGGGTGCCAGGAGATCAATGTTGGGACCTTGTGCATACTAGGTAAGACCCTTACCACCGAGCTACATCCTCAACCCTAATTCAACTTTTTTCGATTCCACATAGAAGACAGCTCTTCACTTTTAGAATGTCCTCCCAATCTATACATGTTGTTACAAATTCAGAATATCCTTTTTTATAATTTTTATTTTTGCTATATCTGGGATAAAACCCAGGGCCTTTGTACTGAGCTACATCCCCAATCCTTTCTATTTTTTATGTTGAGAAAGTTTAAATCAGCCAGGTTCTGCCTCAACCTCCCAGAGCAATGATGGTGAAACTTCCAGAGCATTTAGTGGTCATAAGAAGCCTCCAGCGGCATCGGTCCACCAGCACTGTCGCAGTGTGGATTTCCTTCTTTTTAAGATTGACCATGATGGTCAAGGAGAGATACTCCTGTAATCCCAGCACTTGGGGAGGGTGAGGCAGGAGGAGTGCAGGTCCAAGCCCTGCCTGGGTAACCTAGCAAGACTTTATCTCAAAAATTAAAAAATCAAAGGTTCTTGGTATATAGCCTAGTGGTACCGAGTGACCCTAGTTTCAATCCCCAGTATTGCCCCCCACACAGCTGAATAATATTTCATAGAATATATATGTTTTCTTGTATCATCCATCCACCAACAATTATATTGATACCATATCATAGCTGCTTTGAATATTGCTGTAATACTGATTTCATTTTGCTTGGATATTGTATACCTGCAGGGGTGGGATTGCTGAATCACACAATAGCTCAATTTTTTTTTATTTATTTATTTATTTATTTTTGGCTGAACAGCTAGACAGGCTGGGGTGATGTGCACCACAAGCTGGAGATACTTTGGCTCAGGTTCAGAGGACAGTTCTCAACATTACAGGGTCACAGAGCTGCATTAAGAAGACTTATGGGGGCCAGAGAGATGACTCAGTGGAATAAGCGCTTCCCTGGCAAGTGCAAGGGCCTGAGTTCAATCCCTGGTTCCACCAAAAAAAAAAAAAAAAAAAAAAGAAGGCTTCTGCCAGGGTTTTCTTCTAGCAGTTTTACACTTGCAGTTCTTCCATTAAAGTCTTTAATCAGTTTTGGTTGACTTTGGTGTATGTTGTGAGAGAAAGATCCAGCACCATCCTGCATGTGGCTCTCTAGTCTTCTTAGCACCCTGGTAGAAGAGACCATCCTTTTGTCATGCAGTGTTCTTGGCACCATGGTCAAGGATGAAATGACTCTGGAGGACCTCAAAAGGCAGGCCCTTCTGGCTCCTGACCAGGAAAGCACAAAACCCCAGGATGCCTCTGGCGGGGGCCACTGGGGGAAAGACAAGGTCACCCAAAGTCTTACTGCTTCCTAGGAAACATGGTTCCAGAGCCAAAGGAGGCAACTTTTGTTTTCAATGGTGCACAAACAACGCAGGATACTCTGGTTTCTCTCTCTCTTTTTTTTTTTTTTTTTTTTCTTTTTGAGGCAGGGTCTCACTATGCAGTTCAGGCTGGCCTTAAGCTCACTTTGTAGCTCAGGCTGGTCTCGAACTCACAACAATCCTCCTGCCTCAGCCTCCCGAGTACTGGGATTACAGGCATGCGCTACCACGCCCGGCTTGGTTTCTCTTCAGATCATACAAATCTTTCGCCTTTTACAAACAACACAGGGCCTTGTGCATGCCAAGCAAGTGTTCTGCTACTGAGCTTCACCCCTCAGCCCCAAACAAACCGTTTCTGAGTGAACAGCAAGCACCAATTATTATTAAGAATTATGCAGAGTGCTGGGGTACAGGAAGGCAGGGCATTGGTAGGAAATCAGGAGAGACAAAGCGTGACCCAAGACCAAGATGCTGGGTACAGGTGGAGGTTGACATCGGGAATGCCAAGAAGGGTCCTGACCCCAGAAAGGGAAAGGAGGTCCAGGCAGCCAAAGCACCAGCTTCCCAGCATTTAGCCTCTGGGTTGGCTAGGGTCAGTGATGCAGATACCAGTCTCTTCCTGGCCCTGGGCACTGCAGGGGCACTCTGTAGGCAAGGTGGGGGCACTGCAAGGCAAAGACTCCAGGACCAGAACATGTGGGCTCGAAACCCAGCTTTCATCCCCCAGGTCCACAATGTGCATCCAAATGGATCATTCGCATACTTGGGGCCTCTATGTCTTTCTGTGAAATATAGGGACAGTAACACCTGGGCTTACCCTAGGGTAAGACACTGTGCCTAACGCACATGGACGGGTGCCAGGCCCAGGAGTCAGGAACTCCATGAGCCCGGGGATGTTAGACACCCATTTTGCAGGGAAAGACACTGAGGACTGTGAAGCCCAGGCCCGGGCAAGGCTCCAATGCCCACTCCCCTGCCCTACTCAAGCCAGTGCCAGGTGCAGGGTCTGCCCTAGGTCAACTGGGGCTCGTGGAAGCTGGAGGTCAGGTGCAGAGGGCAGCGTGCCTGGTCCTCCACCCACAGCGTGGCCCCCTCGGCGGCGCAGATGAACCAAAGCTGCCTGAGGAGGGTGGGGGGATGAGACGACACCGCTTGGAGACCACATCCCCCGCCTGGCCTCCTCCTCTGTGGGATGGAAGGGGTTGAAGGAGGAGGAGGCCGCTCCCCCATCTGTCTTACTCCTGCCGCTTGGATGTAAATTGCTTTCTCACACTGAGGCACAGAACGCTGGTGGGCGGGACGGAACTACCAGGCCACTCAACCAAATGAGGATGTGCGAGGGCGGCTGGGTGCGGGACAGGCGCACTCTCGTCCAGAGGCAGGGAGGGGTGGGGCCAGGATTCCTCCCATCAGCATCTCAGCACCCCTTCGGGACCCTGCATTCCACCCCTCCATCCCAGCTGGGGGAAGATTTTAGAGTGTGGAGATCCTGTCAGGCTGGACAAGGGGGTCTGGAAGTGGGACGATAGACCAGGAGGTCGCAGGGAGGCTGCGGGGTCATAGGGCATGGGGAGCCCCCCTGTGCCCGCAAAAGCTCAGGGATCTTCGGGCCAGTGCAGGGGAAGAGAGGTCTAACCCTCTGCCTCCGTTCCGCACGGACTTGCTGTGCATGCAGGGTGTGTTTATTTATACCCACTTTGTTACATAAGGGACTTGAGATGGCTTGCAAGATGTATACAGTGTCAAGCAAGAAAATAAATAGCTTTGGAAACTGAAGTAAAAAGCAAAGAAGGGAAGGAAAGCAATGAAACTAGAGCGAGATCAGCATCCATGAGCGCCCACTACACTGTCCGGTGCAGTCCGGAACATGGGTCGTCAACTTGTCTCCACCGACAAGAGTGAAGAGCGAACGGTTACACACAGGAACCACAGAGCCCATAAATGAAAACAAATAGAACTCTCTAGGAGCAGCGTTGACTTACCCTGGTACTGAAAAACAGATCCCTGTTGGGTCCATCAAAGGTGACCTTATAATGTCGTGGGCAATAAATGCAACAACCAGAGGTTCTTCAGTGTGAACCAAGGCTCTGAAATACAATTTAAGAGTAACTGTCATGCTTATCTGTACCGTTTGTAATACCAATACCTGAAAACAGCCAAAATGTCTCCCACACATATTATGGTACAAAACCTGATGTGGAGTATTATGCAGCTATTAAGAAGAAAGAGGGCGAGCCGGGCATGGTGGCGCATGCCTGTAATCCCAGCACTCGGGAGGCGGAGGCAGGAGGATTGTTGTGAGTTCGAGACCAGCCTGAGCTACAAAGTGAGCTTAAGGCCAGCCTGAACTGCATAGTGAGACCCTGTCTCAAAAAAGACAAGAAAAAAAAAAAAAAAAAAAAAAAAAAAAAAAAAAGAAGAAGAAAGAGGGCTGGGGAGATGGCTCAGTAGAATAAGCACTTCCCTGGCAAGCACAAGGGCCTGAGTTCAATCCCTGGTTCTGCCAGAGTGAAGTGGGGAGAAAGAGAAGCAACTTTGGCACTCACACAAAATAATTCTCAAAGTAGGCTAGGAATGGAAAAAGAAAGTGGCAGAATAATGTCTCTAAAATGTTACTGTTTGTGAAAGTGAAATAAAGAAAACAAAGGGCGACTGGTGGAGGTGAGTGGGGTTATTCAGACTCCAGCTCCCTCCTGTCTCTCGCTTGTCTCCAGGCTGCCATGAGGTAAGAAGTCCCTGCTGTGACTTATTGCACTACATCAATGAAGCCCATGGAGCATGGACTGATACTTTGACCCAAAATAAACCTTTCCTCCTTCTAAGTTGATTTTTCTCAGGTATTTTGTCAGAGTAATGGAAAGCTGGCTAACACAAATGTTAAACTAATATACACAGTTTCAAAAGCCATCTCTACCAAGTTCCAATGATTTCTTCATTTGAAGATAGTCCAAAAAATACATTCAGAAATTCACATGGAATCTGGAAGGATCCTGAATAGTGAGAAAAAAAATCAATAACCTAAGCAGTGTGGTGCTGGTATAAGAGGAAACATACAGACCAATGGAATAGAATAGAGAGCTTGTATGTCCCTCCATATGAGGTCAAATGTTTGCTGCCAAAGATGCTCTTCAATTTCCAAAAAAGGTGCTGGATAATAATGTCTGTAAGTATAATATCATGTATGCACCTTCTATAATACCAAAACATGAAAACAGTTTGCAATGTATTAATTTATGAAATCCATCTTGTCAAGGTATCTCAAAACTGTCTCATCGATATATGTACTTCAATAAAACAAAAGTAAAATGAAAAAATAAAAAATAAATAAATAAAAGTGCTGGAGTCAGACATGGTAGACCATGCTTATAATTCCAGCACTCTGAGAGGCTGAGGCAACACTATTGCAAATGTGAACCCAGCCTGAGTAACTTGGCAACTTAATGAGAACATGTCTCAAACAAAAAACAGAAACACAAAACAAAACAGGCTGGAAACATAGCACAGTGTAAATGCCCTGGATTCCATCTCCAGTACACACACACACACACACACACACACACACACACACACACACTAACCCTATGAAATCCTTAGGGAAAAAGACAGAGAGAAAGGCTTCGATTTATTAATGATTCCTCACATATTACACCCAAACCATAGACAAGAGAAGAACAAACAGAGCAGAGTACAGCAAAATTAGAAGCTTTTGTGCATCAAAATGCTCTCTCCACAGAATGCAAAGGCAACTACAGAACAGGAGGAAACATTTGTAAATCACCTATCTGGTAAGGAGTCAATATCCAGGTTGGGCGAAGCACACCTAAAACCCAATGACAACAAAACAATCTCAAGACTGGGCAAAGGACCTCAGTAGACATTTCTCCAAAGAAGATAGACAAATGGCCAACAAACCTGTGAAAAGATGTTCGCCATCCCCAATCAAATCACCACAGTGAGACGCCACTTTCCACCCACCAGAAAAAAGAAGAGCCCAGTGCTGGGGAGGGTGCAGAGAAGCCAGAGCCTGTCACCTTGCCTGTGCCTTGCCTGTCGCCTCGCCGTGGGAGTGTGAAATGGCAGAGGGCTGTGGGAAATGGCACGGGAGCGCCTCAGATACTAAAATAGAGTCATCATCACACAGCCCAGCAATCTCACTGCTTAGAAGCAGGGCCTGCAGCAGACACAGTCATGCTTCCATGTTACTCACATAAACCGAAAGATGAAAGCAACATCTGTATCCATCACCAGATACAGGGAACACCAGGAGAACTGCCATCTTCTTGCTGAATGTCCCTTAGAGAAGGGCACAAGGTAAAGCATGATCCTTGGGGGAGCACTTGGGGGGCTGTGGCACCTCTGCGGACACCTTTAGGTCCCTGGGGAAGCCCTCAAAGGGGACCTTGGGGTCCGGGTCTTTCTCTCTGCTCCTCCAGTCGTGAGTGGCTTTGCACTGCTGCCTCCCTGTCTCAGTTCCTTTTCACTAGTTTCTGGGACAAATTCCCAACACTCAAAATGAAGGAAGGAAAGATTTATTTAACTCACATTTTGTGGAGGTTTTAAGTCTATACTCCTGGCTGGTTCCAAGGTGGAGTGGCACATGGCAGAGAAGAGCAAAAGGAAGAGCAGCAGCTGAGGCTCTTAGCCAGCCTCTCTTCCCTCCTTATAAACAAGTTACCCTGGGGCTGGGGGTGTAGGGCTCACACAATGTCCATGCCCTCCTATGCAGATGAGGGTGTTTACAAACTAAGAATCCTGGCTCTCTGCTGAGTCACTTAATTAAACTTCTAAACTTCTCAAGTTAACACAATATATTATTATGGTTTGTGTCTAGTTGTCCCCCCCCCAAACCCTCAGGTGTCATGGGGTGGGGACTTCTGGAGTTTGTGATTAACTCAGGATCCACTGGGATTGTGTGTGATCCAAAGCCGGGATTATGAGTCTTAGTATTGCTCAGATGATGGGTGTGAGTACTGCACCCCAGCCTGGGGCAGAGAGCCTGAATGCAATATAAGAGACAGACCTTCAGCAGTGATTTGCTCTTTGTTATTGTTGTTCCTCTGCCATGAACTGCTGCTGTCTGCCCTGTGCCCCTCTGCCTTGGAGCCAGCTGAGTATGGACTGAAACCTCCAGTAACTGTGAGCTAAATAAACCTTTCCTTCCTTCATTTTGGGTGTTGGGTATTTGTCCTGGCAACGAGAGAAGAGTAACTAAAACATATATCAACTAGTACATTCCCTACTGGAACCTGCAATATTCTGAGTCAACCTTTCCTCTTTACAAGTTAACTCTCTCAAGTACTTTATGATAGTGACAGAAAACTGGCTGACACATTGCGTCATTACACACAATGGAGTATCTTGCAGTCTTAGGAAGGAATGAAATTCTGACACATGCTACAACATGGGTAAGCTTGGGGGGACATTGTGTTTGGACAGACAAGATGGTCACAGGAGGACAAATACTGTACCATTCATCTTCTGTGAGGATTTGGAGCAGTTAAATCCATAGAGACAGAAAGTAAAATGGAAAGTAGGAAGTTATTGTTTAATTGGTGTGGAGTTTCAGTTTGACAAATGAAAGAAGTTCCAGAGACAGATAAGATGATGGTGGTACAATGATGTGAAGGGGCTTTAATGCTATGCTTGAAAATGGAGTGGTTTTTGGTTTTTTGAAACTGGCTGTCACTATGTAATTAAGGCTGGCTTTGAAGTTCCTATGTAGCCTTGGAAGGTTTTGTATGTATGGTAATCCTCCTGCCTTAACCTCCAGAGTGCTGGGATTACAGGCATTTCCCCCCTTCTCCACACACCCACACCCAGCTCTTTTAAAGACCTCTTTATGTGGGGCAGAGAGTCAATAAATACACGCTGAGGCCCTGGGAGGTCCCTTAGCCCCCTCCCTTCTGGCTGCTGCTCATAAAGACAGAGATGCAGTCGGCGGCAGTGCACTTGCCTGAAGACGGAGACGGCGCTGAGCCAAGTGCCCTGCATGGGGCAAAAGTGGCTCTCTCTGCCAGCCAGAGAGCCAAGCAGGACTCCCTTCCTCGCGCACACCTCACACAACAAACGCAGCACACATGCCACACACTCGAGATCCCGCGCAGCACATGCACGCACCCACATATGCTAGGCATCCCCCACATACGAACTCCCTCACTACAAACACACACCTCACACAGCATAATCCTCCATGCAGCACAATGCTACGCACAGAAACACAACTCATATACTGCCTCTCTCCCATAGGCCACACGCAGATGCATGCCACATATACCGGGCGCACGTCACAGTGCAGTATCCGTGTATTACATCATCCACCTACACTGCACACCTCTGCATAGTGCCACACAGGACCACACATGCGCTCATGTGAGCACACACACACACACCAGGCACATCATGCGAGGAACCAGCTCCTCCAGGCTGACCTGCTCCTCAGTTTTAGAGGAGGAAGGCTCCCCAGGATCTGTTTAAACCACAAATATGAAGTTGCCACCTCTGTCTATTCACCCCTCCCACTGCCCTGGCTCAGTGATGATTGTGAAATGAGTCTCTCTCCATCCAGCAGTGCCAGGGACTCCAGGGAAGCCTGTGCCCACCTTTGCCATCTCTGCCCCTCCCCGCCAAGCACTGCAGTTCCTCTGTGGGCTGCTTCACTTTTCAGTTTCCAGTTCTGATGGAAGTGATTAAAAAAAAAGCCCCTAGGCAGAGGGGCAGTGCCCTGGGAGCCAGGAGAGGGCAGGCACCACCTGGGGGTGGGGAGCAAGAGGCCAGGCCAGGGCTGTGGGGAGCAGAGGACATGCCAGCTTTGACCAGCTGTCCTTACTTGTCATTGCCAGGGGGTGGAGGCACCAGATAAAATGGGTGAAATCTGATGACTAACAGGGACAAAGGACCTAGTGCCAGCCCTGCGGGACTGCAGAGGGACCTGGCTTGTCCTCCACTACACCCTGTCATTGTGCTCTGGGTCTGACAATCCCCAAGGATCCCTGTGACACCATGGGGAAGCCACCCAGCACCAAAGGGAGCACAGGTTCGGTTCTGCTGCGCTGCTGCGGAGACCTGGCGGGCCACCTCCCTGCAGGCTTAGAAGGAAGCACAAGGCCAACCCATTACCTGGAGCCAATCGGTTAGCGTCAGCGGCTGAGACGGCCCAGGCTCAGACACGACGACCCTTTTCTCTCTAGAAGCTGATTTATTTGCTCTTTTGTGGTAACCGGAAGCCGATTTATTCACCCAACCACTTGCCTTCCAATGAACTCGCTCTCCCAGCCCCGCCCCCACTCCAGCTACTGCAGGTGCGAGCTGGGAGGGGCTGACACCTGGGCAGGCTTCATCCTGCACCTCATGTGGCTGAGGAGAGGAGGCCTGGCAGGTTCCGGCCATCCTCAGGCCATGACTGGGCATGGAAGAAGAAAACAGCGCAGCTCCTTGCTTTTTGGGGAACCACCTCCCCCTGGTGATTTCTACTCCAGGGCTTTCATAGGGCCAAGCTGAAGTTAGACTTCTACTAAAATCTCATCCTCCCCCTCACAAGTTTCTCCCCAGATCCCACCCTCAGTAGAGGAATCCCTTTCCCACGGGTACAGAATTTCAGTCCTCACCAGACTTAAAGATACCTAATTTGTGTTTAACAAGATTCCATGTGATTTGTTTATTTGGTTTTCTTTCTTTCATTCTTTCTGATGGGGTTCTCACTATGTAGTTCAGACTGAACTTGAACTCATGTATCCCAGCATGAGCCTTGAATTCATACTGATCCTCCTGCCTCAGCTTCTGGAGTGCTGGGACTACAGGTGTGTGCCACTACGCCTGGCCCAGACAATCTGCTCATACCTTAAAAACAGCAACTGCTAGCCGGGCGTGGTGGCTCAGGCCTGTAATCCCAGCACTCGGGAGGCTGAGGCAGGAGGATTGTTGTGAGTTCGAGACCAGCCTGAGCTACAAAGTGAGCTTAAGGCCAGCCTGAACTGCATAGTGAGACCCTGTCTCAAAAAGACAAAAAAAAAAAAAACAGCAACTGCTAGGGCTGGGGAGATAGCTCGGTGGTCTAAGTGCCTCTCTGGCAAGCGCAAGGGTTCAACTCCCTGCACCATGTGCACTGCGGGCCACCAAAACTGGATGTGGTGGTGCACACCTGTAGTCCCAGTCCCGGGGAGGCTCACTGTGAGTCAGAGCTATGTAGCAAGACCCTGTACCAAATACATAAATAAATGATTTTTAAAAATAGCAATTGCTATTATGGGACCATGGGGGCTGAAGGCCCTCTGAGGCAGGGGTTTGGCCTCCTGCTTTTCAAGGTGCCAGCTCTCTAGTGGAAGCCCCCCTAGCTGCCGCCCCCTTCTCCCAGACCGCGGACCACCATCTAAGCACAGTGTGGACGTTGTCCGTCCCAGCCTCCCAGGTGGCTCTCTCCACGTCAGGTCTGCAGAGAACACAGCTGGCTGGGGCTCCACAAGCCAAAGCCTGAACCCCAATTGTATTCATTCCCCAGCACAAAACACCAGAAATGTACCGCTCTATACTTCTGAAAGACTGAAGTCCAAAATCAAGGTGTTGGCAAGGACCTGCTCCCTCTGATCTATGCAGAAAAGAATTCTTCCGGGACTCTTTCAGCTTCAGGGATCTGCTAGCAATCTTGAAATTCTTTGGCCAGTAGCTGCCTCGCTCCAGTCTCTGCCTCTGTTGTCACCTGGCCATCTCCTGCTGGATCTTTTCTCCTTTTTTTGTCTTTTTAAAGTCAGGGTCTCACTACGCAGTTCAGGCTGGTCTCGAACTCCCAACAACTCTCACGCCTCAGCCTCCCAAGTGGTGGGGTGACGGGTGTGTGCCATCAACCCAGCATCTTTTCTTTCTTATAATGACCATGGGCCTAACCTCCTCTGGTATGACCTCATCTTAAGTAATTACATAGACAATGACCCTCTTTCCAAATAAGGTTCTGTGCTAAGGGATTGGGGGTGAGGAGTTCAACATATCTTTTAGGGTGGGGGACAGAATTCCATCCCCAACACCACCCCTGTTAGCTATAGGCTCTCCCTAGTCACACAGACTTGCTATGCTCTCATTTCTCCAGTGGTAGGAAAGATTGCAGGCTGTTACAGTTTATCTCTGGAATGTCTCCTGAAAGCCTCAGGTATTGAGAGGTAGGGTTTGGAGAGGTGATTGGCTCATTCATGGGCCACTGGACTCCCCCCCCTTTATTCATCCTGGAAGAGTTTGCAGCTGAGTGCACTTTAGGGGGCGGGGCCTGCTTAGAGGCGGGTCACTGGGGGCAGGGCTTGAAGAAGTTCTCCTCTGTCCCTGGATCCTCCCTTTACCTCTGCTTCCTGCAACCACGAGGTGAGCAGCTGTCCTCCGCCAGACACTTCCCACTTCCGCTGTGCCTTCCAGCCTAGAAGTCAGCTGACTGCACTGAAAATGTCTCTTAAATTGTGGGTGTCAGGTATAGTGTCTCAGCCTCAAGGAAAGTGACCAAGATAGAGGATGAGCCCTGCTAGAGAGAGGAATAAGCAGGGTCACGAGTATCATTTTTCCAAGGTGGGAGGCCCATGGAGAGACATGCTCCCCGCTGGGCGGCTGGGTGTCACCCTCCCCACTAGCGTTCCCCTGGGCACTCAAAGACTTGCCAGCTCCCAGTCTGCTCCCACAGCCTCAGCCCAGACTGCTCAGCAGGAGAGCAAGTAGTATCAATAAAAGATCACCCTGCAGCCCTTGAGAAAATTAGGTTTAAGGTAGATTATTTGGATGGGGAGATGGCTCAGTAGAATAAGCGCTTGCCTGGCAAGCGCCAGGGCCTGAGTTCAATTCCCAGTTTCC
>PVKA01016424.1:0-47965 GCA_004027165.1 Ctenomys sociabilis
TGGATTATATATAATAATAGAATATGTATAGTGGTTTATATATGTCATAAAGAAGGATAAATTTGAGGCATTTCTAGGTAAATGGATTCAACTTGTGAAGAAAAATAGGACTTACATGTGTAAACTTTGCGCTGTCTCCCTGGTATGAAAAACTTGAAGAGCATATAAGGACCAAAGCATGCAATAGCTGTTTTAAAATGCTAAGAAATTATTTTTTACAAAATGAGTTATGGTGAGAGAAAGGGGAAAGGAAGGAGTGGAAAAGAAGAAAAAAAGTTTTAATCAATAAAATGGAAACAAAGTTTTGTAAATAGAGAGTTGAAGGTATGATGAAAGGAGGAGAGGGGTTGGGCAGCAGAGAAATCAAAATATATCATATATAGGCACAAATGTCAACAACGAATACGATCATTATGTATATCTAAAATGCAACAATTAAGTCAATTATGTGTAAAAAATGAAAAATATTCAAATAATTTATTTAATAGAATGATACATGTAGCAGTTGGAAGACCTGGGTTTGAAACCTAACTCCACAAAACATTATTCTTGACCATCTAGTAACATCTTGGGATTGTTTGATCTATCACTGAAACTAATATTTTAGGATGAGTTCAACAAAATGCTATTGTTATTTTTCCATAAAATTCTAACATACTCTAGGTACAGAGCCCCTAGGCAGTCCGCAGATGGTGACAGCAGCAATACAGTGTTTCAATCTTTATGTCAGCCACTTGGATAGTCAATAACATTTATTGGAAATAATGACTGCAGAATGACATCAGTAACAAGTATTAGCACTGGGAATCACTTTTTATAACATTATACAAGATCTGTATTTTTTTTTTTACAAACGTACTTACACTTTTGTAAGTATATCCTGAGGAAAGAAACACACCAGGCTTTCTAATGACCATCAAGTGACACATATTTGCAAGATAGCACTACTGTATTTGATCAAATGTGTTGTGTCAAACAACAGGACTTGGAGAACATGTCAAAATGATGCCAAATGTGTTACTTTTAGGACTAAAATGTTCTTGGAATGAGAGCTTAGTGCATGTTATCTTTTCCAAAAGATGAAAAGGGTCACATAAAAGTGACATGTAAGTACCAGTAATAGATAGTTAAGTTTCACCATGTAGACCAGTTTCTTTCAATTTCCATGGTTTTTTAAATCACCATAGGGATAAAATTATAATTCACAGCAAAAATTATGTAGTTCAGGGATAGAAATTTCAAAAACTATCTTCTTCTTTAAAAAGTTGTTTTTTTCTTATTCAAAGGAAAAATTGTTAGGTCTAAGTCAGCATAAAATAAAGTTTCATAGTTTGGCTTCAGAAATAGTTACTGTATCAAATTACTGGTAAATTAATAACTAGCCAGATGTTTAGCATCTTGTTCTTCTTGAGAAGCTGAAAGCTCAATCTGATGCTCATGTCAGAGGCTGGTCAGCATCTTTTCTTTACTTTGTCTCTAAAGTAAGTCTCACTACAGACAGAGTTATTGCCAATACAGGCCCACAAAACAGAAAATGGTAAGTAAATGTGAAACATAATTTGAAAAAGTCCACCCTGACATGTAAGATCACGTGTCCTACTCATTAATGGCATCTACATGTGGAAATGATTTTTTTATACTAGATCCTACATGTAAATTACAAAAAAATTATGTGTTTCTTTCAGTACAAATATTTTTTCTTATACAATTTAAAGGAGATAAACAGGTATTTGAAGACTATGGTACAGACTCCATTAAAGCCTATTAGTATTCAGACTATAGGGACGACTTTAGAGGACTGCGTAGGTGTTCTTTTAGGACTGAAGTACTAATTGCTACTCTGGCTGCCAGAAACATTGCACACCAGTGGCTTATGCACAATTCCCTAGTGAAGGATTAGTCTTGGCTAACGTGCTGTGTCTTGCTCATCATTCGGCAAACCACCGGGAGGAATCCTTATCTTGTGACAAGGTGACTCTGGGGTTCAAAGTTCTCAGTCATGTGTTTTAATTCTTGACAGTTAGAAAAACAAGAGCAAACAAGCAAACAAAAAGTTGTTGGGCTTCAGAGATCTAAAGAGAATCAGCTAAGGTATAGGTTGCTACAGAAGTTCAGATCATCTTTTCTGCAATCCAGGCCCAGTCCCCTTAGTTGATTGTAGACATTTTTCTTAAAAAACACTGCGAAAAAAAATTGCTTCCCTGAAAATTTCTATCATAGAGTCTATCCCCGTCAATTTTGTTTTATTGCTGGGACAAAATACCTGACATCCAACATTAAGGAAGGAAAGTTTATTCAGCTCACAGTTCGTGGAGCTTTCAGTTCACACTTGGCTGTCTCTATGGCAGAGTGGCAAATGGCACTTCCATTACCATTTTCATGGTAATGGAAATCAGCAAAAGGGAGGAGCAGCAGCTGGGGCAGCTAGCGAGCCTCCTTTCCTCCCGTACATTTTATGCAGGCTCCCACTCCAGGGCAGCTTAGCACTCACACCAATAAATCTAGTATTGGATCGTGAATTAAATACAAACTCTTAGTGACTCAATAAGGCTTTGAGGGTACAACTAGACACAAACCATAATAGTCCATTACCAGAGGATCCTGAGTAGTAATTATTCAAATCTGAATGAGTTGGGAAAGCAAGCACTAAAAGCAAATCTTTGGCCCCAGATTACTAGATGACTGGCAATGATGACCTTTTCTCTAGATATAGATGTTGCAATGATAATTTTTCAGTTAGTAGCACTAAAACCCACCATTCTTCTCGGTGTGAACGGGAATGGATTATTTAGACATAGTTGAATGATAATACTTCCAGAAAAAGATCAATGTTAATCTCCTAATGTGGAGCCACTCCTTGGGGAAACCAACAGTTAGTGATTAACAGATGATTATGTTGAAGTTCCAGTGACCTAAATCTGGCAATCATACATCCAGAAAGAACTTAAATCATCCAACTATGGGCTACATTTCTTGTTTAAATCTTTGTAAGAGTCACAAATATTTATTGACCATCTGAACTCCCAACACTAGATCTCAAAAATATTTCAATGGTGTGAAGGCTATAATTTTTATTGAAGTATGGGAGTGACAAAAGACACCTCTAGAATCTACTGGTTCCATAACACCCAAAAATTGTATCCTGGCAGACCTACCTGGCTTTTGAAAATTTCTATCATAGATAGAAATGATGTGCTGACAGGGAAAGCATGCTGTACCAGGTGTGGCATCTTTTCTAGGATGTAGACTTTGGCCTACATGAATACCTTTCCATGGCACTGTGTCCCCAGAAGGTAGAGTACACAGATCTCGGGATGGCCTAGTGGAAGCAGCAGAGGGCCTCCCCTGACATATTTGGGGAATTTGTGGCCCCTGTACAGGACACAGGTATTGCCTCATTCAGGATCCTAACTGTACTGCAAGTGGCCTACACCCATGAGAGATACATAGGGGACCAGAAAGGGGTGTGCACTATTTCTTCAATTTTTCACGTATGTGGAAGACCATGATGGCTTTAGAGAGTCTGGGATGGTGAAAGTGACTGTCCACTTGATCATGTTTGGTGACTCCCAGGGGAGTAACAAAACAATGATCAGGGCGTATCTGGGTCTGCCATGGAGTCATGCCTATTGGGTCAAAACTGGTCCTCCCTCCCTCCTCTCTGAGTCTCTTCCTTAGCTCTCATTCCCAGGAATCAAAAGTTCCACCCTGATGTGTTTGCCTTTGAACCAGCCGACTATAGACTGAACCCTGAAAAATCATGAGCCAAGTAAGTCTCTCCTTTAAGAGTTCTGGTGCCAGGCATTTAGTAGTGGTGACAGAGATGCTCACTGGTGCAAAGCATCGTAGCATGTGGTTTCTGTTTCAGAATGGTTTTCCAGTTTGAGTGTTTTGCATTTCTTCTGTTCTTGAGCACAGAGCCCAAAAAATGCACTCCCTGCAAATCTTGGTGTTAAGAGCCAGTATCCCAGGAAAGCAATCCATGTGTGGAAACTACTATTGGTTATAGCAAGGTGAATTCTCAACAAGCATGCTGAATTTCTCCAAAAAAATGAGATTTCATAAATCACTTTCATATGATTACCAAAAGTGTAAACTGAAGTATTAATAGCACCATAGGAAATAATAACAGGCCTCAATTACTTTTGAAAAGTTATGTGCCAGGTTAATATCTAAAACACTCATTTGGTATATAGATTTTTTAAAATTACAGTAATGATTACATAAAAGGCTTATGTAGTGTAAATGTCCAGCAATACATTAATAATTTCTACATGATAGTCTCCATGATACTAGCTTCTGGAGCCCAGCACACACACGTCATTCCCAAACACATATGTGCACTGAATTCTGTGTTCTTAGGCTGGGTCTTTATTTTGCACAGCATTGGTTTTCTCCCAGCTTTCCTGTTTTATTGACTGCCATGTACCCCTATATCATACCCTTCCCCACAGTCCAAGCAAAGTTATGATGTACTGCACATACCGAGTTACTTATATTTTAAATGTTTTGATATGACCAGATTTTTATTTTACAAAAGAATGATGTGGCGATCCATAATTACAAGAAATTACTATATATCTATTTTTTATTCCAAACATATTATTTTTCTCAATGCAAAGCAACCTGACATAATATAGCAATTTGTGAGTGTATCGAAATACATACTTTAATTATTTTTCACAAACTCTTTAATTTGTTTATGTCACTTTATAAATCTATGAGTATAACATGGAATGATTTTATTGATATTTTAAGATAATGGCTATCATTTATTACTCATTCAATATGTACTAAATACTACTTTCATGACTTTACATCAATGCCTCATTTAATCCTTAAGTAACCTATTAAGTAAGTACTGTCATCAGTCTATTTAAAATCAAGCAAACATATGCTGGATAGAATATTTTATGCCATTTTTAAAATTCAAAGTTACACTAGACATCTTACATTACAGAGGAGAATATGAAAAACTTGAAAAGAAATTGCAATGGAAGGCAAACTTTAATTCACTATTCATCAGTGATCTGATTATTCCCAAGAGAATTGGTAAACATATTATTAGAAAGAATTAATAGTTCCACAGTGAAAGTTAATCAATATATAAGTCATTGTATTATTTTACTCTTGGGGAAAATAGAAAATATTTACCTAGTGGATGACCATAGCACTAAAAGCCGACATATCTTTGATATAATTCAGCTATAAAAAAACCTGTAAACATAATTTCATGTATGCACCTTGTACAGTACCAAAACGTTATGAAAACAGTTTGCAATGTATTAATTCATCGACTCTGTATGGTTAAGGTGTCTTGAAACTGTCTGATTGACATTTGTATTTTAATATAATAAAAATAAATGGAAAAAAAAGATAAAAAAAATAAGATAAGTAAGCAACTGTACTCTTAATTCACTGATAAGAGATATCTGCTAAAATAATATCTGTAAATATAATATCATGTATGCACCTTGTACAATACCAAAACGTTATGAAAACAGTTTGCATTGTATTAATTCATGGAATCTGTATGGTTAAGGTGTCTTGAAACTGTCTGATTGACATTTGTATTTTAACAAAATAAAAATAAATGAAAAATAAAAAATAAAAAAAAAATAGAAAATATTTTAAAAGGTGTGGATTCCAGGACTTCTGGCTCATATTAGAGGTGTTGCTAAGGAGAATGATAATCTTTTCCAAATATCTTTATATTCTAACACGTCAACGAAGATAAGAGAAAAAAATGCAGAGCTTCGGCAGCAACACTTGTCGGGTAGGAATTACTATAGGTATGATGGGCGTACACGGGGTTGAAATGACAGAGAGTGTACTGACGCAGAGAGAGAAGGGCAGAGGTGGCAAATCAGAAGGGCAGAAAAGTGCCAGGCTACAAAGAGGAAGCCCGGTGAGCTCCCTTCGCTGCAAAATTCTCAAATCATAAACAAATCTCATTCCCAGGAGGCCAGGCCTTTACAGTGGGTGGAGTGCCAGACCTCACTTTCTAGGAGAGGCCTGCAGGAATGGAAGAATTATGCAGGTGCAAAGATTAGGAGAGCACAGCCGTGAAGATAAAGATGATAGTCAGGCTGGTGCATGCAGCTATGGTCCCATGTGCCATCCTGGAAGGATAACTCAGTAGCCAAAAGTTATATGGGTACATTTACACTAGCAGTTCTTGTTTTCCAGAGAATGAAGATATATCAAGGATAAGCATTTTTTTAGGCCATTCTACCTGCAGTATCCCACGATGGTCTAAAAGGATAGAACACATTCCTAAAGAAAACTGTTAGCAATCGTGCAAAAGTAATCAGATCAAGACAGCTGGAGCTAAGACAGAAGTAAGTACTAAACGGAATGTACTTTGAAACAGTGATCTGGCAAAGTCCTGTTTACACAATACCCCATCCCCCATCAGAAGGTAAAGACTTGGTCTAAAACCCAACATGTACTGCAGTGACTGTGCTGGAGGAAAGACTGTTGGGCATCCAGGTAGGCTGTCATCTGGGTCATGAGGAGGACAGTGGGAGGCCCGGCCTGCAGTGGTGAAGCTCTGGAAGCCATTGTTATCTATGATATCTGCATGGGAAACACGTCCCAATGTCCAGGAACTTCCTTTATCTAACTTGAAAAAAAATCACTATGAAAATGTGACCAAAACAATTGAAAACTAAAATTCGATATTTCAATATGAGCTAAAACAAAAAACAAAGCTCTAAAAACAAGAAAATAAAAAAGAAAAAACAAGAAATAGAAGGGTCAACGAAACAGCTCAGTGGACTAAGTGCCTGTTTAGGGACCTGAGTTCAATCCCCACACCATATGCCATGACACCTCACTCCTGGGCACACTGAGCTAGCCACCTAGACCTGGAGTAGTGGCACAGCCCTGTAATTCCAGTGCTGAAGAGGCTGAAAACAGAAGGATCACTACTAGTGCAAGCTGTGTAGTGAGACCCTGTAGAAAATGCACACAACACACACACACACACACACACACACACACACTAAATAGAAATAGGAAAACTCAGAAATCACATGGTTATAGTCTTACTAAATTATGGAATTAAATGATGGAGCTAATGAAAGCAAAAAGATACTGAGACAGATATTTGCTATACTTAGAAATTAATGGATATAAATGTCAGATAAATAAAAAATATTTAGGAAAATATAGTACACATGAACAGCTCCAACCCCCACCCCCACACAAGAAGAGTCACCAAAAATAAAATTAAAAATGGAATAGAACAATATTTAAAATCTTAGCACCATAAAACTTTCTTGACATAAATGGTAATGCAATTTCACATACTTATTAACAATCATAACTGACATAAAATTGAAAGAGATAAATGCTAATGAAAGTATTGCTTTTTAAGGTATAGGTCCCTAATGACAGAATGCATATAATCTTTGAAAATTGTGTAAACCTATATAAGTATATTCTCAACTACACATAGAAATTTCTGACCCCAATCTATGGAGCCCACAGTTTTCTATTAGTATTGTTCACATCTGTGTTATTTAAACCTTTATATGAATGGAACCATAAAATACATAACATTATCTGGACCTGTTCCCTTCGCGTAATGTTTCTGAATCATGGTGCTTGCATGTGTCAGTAGCCTGATGTCTCATTGTATTCCTTTACATGAAAACATTTAATGTGCTTACTAACTCATCTGCTGATGGATATTTTAGGTATTTCTGCTTTTTATTTGTGAACAAAGCTCTATGAATATTGATGTAACACAAAATTTGTAGGCGTGCTTTTTAGTGTCTCGAGCATTTATGTAGGAGTATGACTGTTGTTTCATAAGCATGTCATCAAAACAACTGTCAAAATATTTTTCACAATATTGAAACTGTTTTACATTCTAGCCATTAAGAAGTGTAGCTATTCCACATCCTCTGTGACAATTTGTATTACCAATGTTTTAAATTTTTACCATTTTGCTTTGTGAAAGATAATTGTAGTTTCAATTTATTTATCTAAAAATGAATATTTTGCAAATATCTCTTGGGTAGATATTTTCAGGGAATCAAAAAATCTTCTAATCCAAATCAAAGTACACATTTACAAAGATCTACAGAAATAAAAAAACATAAAGTAACAATATAAAAAGTAAGCAAAAAGTCTCACTACAGAGACTATAGATATCAAAAGGATAAGTAGAAAATAACGAGCATCTCTACATGTCTCAGTGGGAGAATTTAAATGGAATCGATAAATTCTTTGTAAAGCATAAAATATTCACTAGCTTAATGTGAAATAAATGATATAAATAACCCTATCACTGTTAAGAAATTCAAATTTTTAAGCCTCCATAATGAAAAGCTGAGATAATTACACTGAAGAATTCACTTAAATGATTGAATAAGTTTAACACAAATTGTACAAAATATTTTTCTGACAAATGAAAACATTTTACAACTCATGAATTACATAAAATCAATATTACACCAATAAAGTAATCAGCCAAAAGTTCAAGAACAAAGAATAAAATTATACATAAATATATTACATGAATATGCATGCCAAACTTCTTGAAAAAATACTATAAAATTCAATCATATGTAAATATTAAATAATTTTCACCAAATACAGATTATACTAAAGACTAAGTTCATTCAATATTTGAAAATCAATGTGCCCTATTATGTGAGCTGGCTAAAAAAATACAAAAATACATAAATCAAACCCCAAAAAGGGATTTCATAAAATCAACTCTAAATTATGGCATAAAAGTATCATAAAACAGTAATAGTGAAATATGCAATATAATAAAGAACATCAAAATCATACAACTTAAGCCATAGGAAATAGGAAAAGACTTTACTCTCTCTTAGATTAAGAATAAAATAGATATTGGCTCTCACCACCCTAATAAACATAGTACTGGCTGATCTAGCCAGTGTAATAATTAAGAAGTAGTTATTAAGGGGCAAACTGATTGCTGACATTGGGATCTCGAGAGTCCTGCAAAGGTCCACGTCTTTAAAGCTTGAGTGGCAACTTAGTGCTATAGGGAGATGGTAGGAAAGCTAAAAATTTGGGTCTGGAGGGAGGACATTGGGTGTACACTCAGAAGACATCATAGGGCACTTGTTGACTTTTTTTTCTCTGCTTTCCCTCCTAGTTGCCATCAAGGAAGCTTTGTCACAAAGCTGCCGTGACACGGGTAGAGATGTCTAAAGCTATAAACCAAACTAAACCTCACCTCCTTTTTTGTATGCTAGGTATTCCATCAAAGTGATGAAAAACTAACACTCATATGAAATAGAAAAGAACTGGGCTGTGGAGATAGATTGGCGATCTAAGTGCCTGCCTGGCAAGCCCAAGAGCCTGGGTTCTTGACATGCGTCCCTGGCACTGCATGTCAAGCCAGCTCCGGAAACCCAGGTGCACGCTACTGGCCCCTGAAACCAAACATGATCATGCATACCAATAATGCCAGCACTGGGGAGGCTGAGACAGTAGGATTCCTACGAGTTCGGACTGTGTATCAAGACCCTGTACTAATTAATTAATTCACTAATTAATTTTTAAGAAGAAATAGAAAAGAACTTCCACTGTTGGTGACATAATTTCCTATGCAGAATTCACAAGGAAATTACAAAAGAATCTCTCAGAACTTGTAGATGAGTTAAGCAGGTCATAGGCTATAAGATCAATATAGATTAATTTTTCTAAAAACTGGCAATATAAATTAAAATTTAAATATGATAATATTTACAATCATTCCATTAATCTAAATACTTGGGTTTAAATCTAAAAATACATTTATTTGTAGGTTAAGAATTCGACAATACTGACGAAAAATTTCACAAGTGATCTAAATGAATTTAAGCATAATCTGTTCATGGATTGGAAGACCCAACATAATAAAATACACTAACTTTGCCAAATTGGCGCATAGGCCTTTATATTAAGTAATATAAATTTCAGTGATAGTATTTTAAATATATACAAGAAGGAAGCGAATTTGAAAAAACTGGAACAATTTACAAAAAGAACAAAGTGATGGGAATGACAATAACATTCAACCTTAATATACAGTTATGGTGATAACTACAATTTGATAAAGACAAATGAAATACAATAAAATCAAATAAAATAATGAACCAAGAAATATCTTATAGAATCATAGTGAACTGATTTTTTAACTTTTATTTTCAAAGAGTACAAAATAGTGATAGAATAAAACATTACCAAAGATGCAACATTTCACTAAACAAAGTAATAGGAATTCAATAATGGTTGCTGTTTTACATGATGCCATCTTGAAATTAGGTATTCAGTTTACCACATATAAATATTAAGACTCATTTAAAGAAAAATTCAAAATAAAGCAATAACAAAGAAATTGAAGAGGAATAAAATCAGAGTAAAAAAATTAGGTATTAGCTGCTCCTTTCAAAAGATCAGCAGAAATCAACAATAAATTATCCAAATTATTCTACATATATAGCTATATACATGTTTTCTCTTCTTTCATTTGTCTTACTTTTCCCATATCACAGTATCTGTTGTACCTTTGGGATTTTCATTACTATTTCTGGTTCTCACAGCAGTATGATAATATGATGTTCTCACATGTGGATCTGATTTATGTCGCTTAGCAATATAGTTTCTAGCTGCAACCATTTATCCACTAAAGCCTCAAATTTATCTTTTTTATCTGAACAATACTCCAGTGTGTAAAAGTTTCTTATCTTTTTCATTCATTCCTGAATTGACAGGCATTTGGGTTGTTTCCAAGATTTAGCTATGAGAAATTGTGCTGCTATGAATGTGTGTGGAGATACATTGCTGTGGTTGATGATCTCAGTTCTTTTGGAAGAATAACTAGGAGCTGAATAACTGGCTACAATGGGACCTCCAATCCGAGCTTCTGGAGGAATTACCGCACTAATTTCCGTAATCATTCTACCATCTGCCTTCCCACTAATAGTGGACAAGAGTTCTTTTTACCCCACAGCCCCTCCAACATCTGTCATTGATTGACTTCTTGATGATAACCATTCTTTTTGGCTTAAGATAGTATTTCAGCATTGATATAATTTGCATTTATTGAATGAACAATGATGTGGAACAATTTTTCATTTATTTCTTTGTCATTTGTATCTCTTCATTTGTGAGGTGTATTTTCATCTCAGATGCTCATTTTTGGATTGGCTCTTTGAATTTGGAGGCCTAATTTTTGAATTCTATATATGTTTTGGATAGGAGTCCTTTGTCTGATGGACAGTCTGTTGTAATTGTCTCCCACTATGTGGGTTTTATTTTAATTTTGTTTACCTTTGATGTGCAGAAGCTTTTCAAAAAGATGAGATCCCAATTGTTGATTCTTTGAAGTATTTCCCATGCTGCTTGATTTTTGTTCAAGTACTCTTTATCTATCCCTATATCGTTAAGGTTTCCACCTATTACCTCTTCCAGAAGATTTAGTGTTTCAGTTTTAATATTTAAATCTTTGACAATTTGACTGTAGTTCTGTGCACAATTATAACCATGGGTCTATTTTAAACCTTTGGCAGGTGGAAGCCCAGCATTTCAAGCACAATCTATTTATTTTTATTTATTTTATTTATTTTTGTGGAACTGGGGATTGAACTCAGGCCTTTGAGCTTGCCAGGGAAGCTTGCTCATTCCACTGAGCCATCTCCCCAGCTCCCGCACAATTTATTAAAGAGAGGCTGTCTTTCTTCCAATGAGCATGCTTGAACAATTTAATCAAGATAAGGTGGCTGAGTGTGCTTATAGTCGTGTCTACATCTTCTAATCTGTTCCACTGATCCTCAGGTCTATTTTAATGTCAGTACAGCAGCTTATATTTTATCACAGTAGCTTTGTAGTATAATTTCAAAGTCAGGGATTGCAATGCCTCCTATTTTTCCATTGTTGCTCAGGACTGTTTCAAGTATTCTATGTCTCTTCTGGTTCCACAAAAATTTTAAGAGTGTTGTTTTCAATATCTGTGAGGCATACTGGTATTTTAATTGGAGGTACATTCTACCAGTATAATAATTTTGGGAGTGTTGCGATGTTCACAATGTTGGTTCTTCCTACCCAGGAGCAAGGAATAACTTTCCATTTTCTAAAATCCTCTTCGATCTCTTTTTTCAGAGTACTATAAATATGTATAAATCTTTCACTTCTGTAAATCTTTTACTTCCTTTGTGAGATTGATTCCTAAGTATTTCATTGTTGGTGGTGTTATTGTGAAAGGCTTTCCATAATTTCTCTTTTGGTGCATTCATTGTTTGTGTATATAAATCCTATTGATTTTTGAGAGGTAACTTTGTATTCTAACATGTTACTGAATTTGGTTACTAAACCTATAATCTCTCAGTGGAGTTTCTGGGGTCTTCTATGTGCACCATCACATCATATGCATATAATGATAATTTCACTTTTTCCTTTCCAGTCATTATTCCTTTTATTTACTTCTCTTGTCTACTTTGTCTGGCTAATGTTTCCAGAATTATATTGAACAGGAGTGGTGACAGTGGGCATCCTCATCTTTTTCCTAAAATTAAAGTGAAGGCTTCAGGTTTTGTCCATGAAGTAGGATGCTGGCTGTTGTTGTGTCCAAGATGGCTTTTATCAGATTCAAATAAAGACCATCTAGCATGATTTTCTGCAGTGCTTTTGTCATGAATGAGTGTTGGATTATGTCAAAAGCTTTTTCTGCATCTATTTAGATGATCATGTGATTTTTTTTGACTCCGTTGATGTAGCGTATTATAATTATGTTTCAGTGTAAATGAAACCATTCTTGCATTCCAGAGATGACTCTCACTTGATCATGATGTATAATATTCTTGATGATTTGCTGCATTCATTTGCATGTATGTTCATTTGGGAGATGGGCCTGCAGTTGTGTCCTTCTCTGATGTTGGGACCAGAGTAATACTCCACTCCAGAAATTAGTTAGGGAGAACTGCTTCCTTTCAATTTCATTAAAGAGCTTGGAAAAATTATCATTATGTCCTCCCTAAATTATTTATTGAATTCAACTATGAATCTGTCAGCACCTCAACTTTTCTTTGTTGGCAGGTTTTTTATTATACTTTCAATTTCATTGACAGATACTGGGTTATTCAGAATTTTCATATCTTTTTGATTTCGCTTTGGTAGTTCATATGTATCTAGAAATTTATACTTTCTTCTGTATTTTTCATTCTGTAAGAGCTAAGCTTCTGGAAATAGGTATTGCTAATCTTCTGAATTTCTATATATTCTATAGAGATTTCACACTTTTCATTTCGCTTTGCATGAATTTTTTCTTTCCTTTTTCAATGATGTTGCATAGATATACATAAATTTTATTTATTCTTCAAAGAACCAAATCTTCAACTCTAATTGTTTCTGTTGTCTTCTTAGTCTTCATTGCACTTAATTCTGCTCTGCTCTTTATAATTTCTTGCCTTTTTGGGGCTTTGGGTTTGATATGCTCTTCTTTTTCTAGGAGTTTTAGGGGTAGCTTAAATTTACTTATTTGGACTTGTTCTGTTTTCCTGATGTGATAATTTATTGCGATGAATTTCCCTTTTAAGATAGCTTTCATTGCATTGAAGGTTCCAGTAGTTTGTATTTGCATCTTTGATAGATTGTAAATATTATTTAATTTCTTCTTTAATTTCATCCACAATCCATTGATTATTTAGGGGAGTATTATTTCATTTCCATGTGCTTATATAGGTTTTGTTGTTTCTTTTGTCAATAATTTCCAGTGTCATTGTACTATGGTCAGATAACATTCATGGGATAATTTCGATTTCTTTACATTTTCTTCAGCATGTTCTATGTGCTAGAAAATGATCTATTTTGGAAAATATCCCATGTGCAGCTGAGAAAAATGTGCATTCTGACATGGTTAGTGGAATGCTGTAAAGTTCTACTAAGTCCATTTCTTCACAAGTTTGATTTACTTATGCTATTTCTTGGCTCATTTTTTTTTTTTTTTTGGCATGGTTGACCTACCTCTTTGTTTCAATGGGTTTTAAAGTCCTTCAATACAATTATATTGTTGCTCATTAGATTTTTTTATGTCTGCTAAAATTTGTCTTACATTGTTGGGTGCTCCTGCACTGGTTGTGTATATATTTATAATTGCTATCTCTTCCTCTTGTAGTTTTCCCCTATCATGTATGTAGTGACATTCTTTGTCTCTTTTAAACACATTTTGTGTGAAGTTGACATTGTCAGAAAGCAGAATAGATATCGCTGTGTTTTTCTTGGTTCCTGCCTCATGGAGTATTGTTTCTCATCCATTGACATTCAGTCTATTTCTTTTTAAATTAAATATGTTTTTCTATATCTGTCACATTGCTGGATTTTGTTTCTTTTTTATTTCATTTTCCCCCATAATTTTATTGAAAAACAAATAGCAATGAGACAGTTTCAAATCAAATTAGTAGGACAGTCTCAATAATACATTGCATATTGTTTACTTAGTAGTTATTTGTTGTGCAAGATGCAGACATGGCAGTCTAATTACAAACGCTATTAGAACAGATCTCTCTATTCATTGAATTAAGAGAATGTAGCTGTATGCCTATCTTAACTCTTTGGAATCTACAGATACAAAATGGTCATTTAATTGTATTCCCTTTGTTATTTAGTTTTGTCAATTAAATATTATAGGCGTGTGAATTCAGAAAAATATTCCAAAATAGTACAGTAGTCCTTAATAGTATTGGGTTTTCCATATATCTGGCAATGTCACAAGTTGTTGACTTGAGTCTTTTACAGTTCAGCCTAATAATATGTCTTTACTTCTTATACTTCATTTCTGGATTTTAGTTCTTTATCCACTCTGCCAGTCTGCTTCTTCTGTTTGGGTAATTGAGTCCATTTATGCTGATAGTTATAATAGTTATAACATGTGTAATAGATTTATCTTTATAATGCTATTTTTCTAATGTGGGATCCCTACTTTTCCACTTTGTTCTTTTCTTTTGTTGTTGAAATTCATCTTTGTCTCTTTCTGAAATATCTGTCAGTATTCTTTGTAGGGTTGTCTTATATTGTTGGGTGCTCCTGCATTGGCTGTGCATATACTTACAATTTATATCTCTTCCTCTCGTAGTTTTCCCCTATCATGTATGTAGTGACATTCTTTGTCTCTTGACAAAGAATATCTTCAGGTGTTCTTCATCATGGAAGTATCTAACCTCTCCATTAAATGTGATAGATAGTTTTACAGGATACATCAATCTGTATAAGAAGTTTTTTGTTTGTTTGTTTGTTTGTTTTGCGGAACCAGGGATTGAACTCAGGCCCTTGTGCTTGCCAGGGAAGTGCTTATTCCACTAAGCCATCTCCCCAGGCCCCCAAAGTTGTTTTCTTTCAGGACCTCAAATATCTCACTCCAAGTTCCATTGATTTGATGGTCTATATTGAAAAATCTTTCGTGATTCTGGTGGGCTTTCTATTATAGGTGATCTATTTCTTCCCTCTAACAGGTTTTAATATTTTGTTCTTCTGATCAATTTTTGGGATCTTGCTTGTTATGTGTCCAGCTGATGTTTTATTTTTATTATGACTAGCTTGCATCATCTTACACCTGTTGCATTGTTATTTCTCAGTTTCTTATTATTTTTAAGAGATGTTTCCCTTCAGTTCACTAGCTGCAATGCTATCTTCCAGATCTGAAAGTCTATCTTCTGTCTCATTCACACAGTTTTCCCAGCCTTCAATGGAATACTTAATCTCGGGGATATTAGTTTCAATCCGTTTCATGAATTGTAGTTTTTCCTCTATTGTTCAGTAAATGTTTCCATCATTATCCTATTTCCTTCTATATCTGTGTCTTCCTTTGATGTATCAAGTAGTTCTTTCATGATTACTATCATTTCCTGCTTTACCTGAGTTTATTTCTAATTGGAGTTTGTCCATAGCATGAATGAGATTTTTTTAGTACAGTAGCTATCATCTCAGAAATTTCAGAAGTGTGACTTCCAGGTTCCTTTATGACTTCGTCCCCTGGAATTTTTTGGCTTGGACTTGTTTGTTCCTTCTTTTTGTCCCTTTTCTCAGTGATGGTAGGTAGGTGGAATATAGGTGTGCAAGACTCTCCGAAGGGTGGGAGTGCAGGGTAGGCCCACCAAATTCCTGCTGTATGGGGTTCATGTGATTTTTACCTCACTAAGGAGGGCAGTCACAGTCCAAGAATGATCCAATGATGATGCGTGCAGGCTGAAGATGTGCAAAGTGCTCTCAGTATTGGATTAGTGTAGGACAGTGCTCCACAAGGTTGCTTCAGGTTGCTGTGGTAGTGAAGACTCCCTGGTGGTCTTCAGGGCAAGGAGCAGAAGCCAACTTAGCAAATTCTGGCTGGAAGCCTAGGGGGGCAGGATTAGGGCTATAGAGTCTCCTGAACAATCTTCAAAGTATATGTGTAGGGTGGCCAGAG
The DNA here is from genome assembly GCA_004027165.1 of Ctenomys sociabilis. NCBI lineage: Eukaryota > Metazoa > Chordata > Mammalia > Rodentia > Ctenomyidae > Ctenomys > Ctenomys sociabilis. The sequence continues at coordinate 16,427 of PVKA01016424.1, forward strand.
CTAGCAAACTCCAGCAAAGGGCAGGAGCTAGCTTGCCAGGTTTCTCCCACAGTCTTCAGGCTCAGTAGAGGCTGCTGGGTTCAGTAAACTCCTCAAGGCAGGGGGGCAGGTCCAATTTTTAATAAAGGTAGAATAGCAATTAGATAGAGGATGCATAGCTTATTTAACCAAGTTGTATAAAAGTAATGTCCATGAGTAAATAAATGAATCTAAAATTGTAACTTACAGAAAATTAAATCCAAAATGAATCAAAGAATTTAATGTAAAATATAAACTTAAAAACCTTTGGGTACCTCAGGAGAAAATCTTTAACAACAAACTTGGGCAAGATGGGGCCAGGGAGATGGCTCAGTGGAATAAGTGCTTCCCTGGCAAGCATGAGGGCCTGAGTTCAATCCCTGACTCCACACACACACAAAAAAAAAACAAAAAACAAACAAACAAAAAAAACAAAAAAAAAAAAAACAACGAGCAATAGTTCTGTTATGATAGCAAAAATACGATACATGGTTTAAAATCATGATGAAGTACCATTGCAGACCAGTTGAATAACAAAAAGTAAATATAAATACCTGTGTCACAAAAATGTTTGTGAAAAAACTGACACTTTTGTGCATTACTGGTTCAGCTGTAAAATTGTACAAGTACTCTATAAATTATTTTAATAGTTTCTTTCAAAAGTACAACTCAAAGAAAAGCATGTGATATCAATCCTGGATCTTTATTCCAGAGAAATAAGAGCTACATTCAAATAAAATTTGGAATAGGATTATTCATTGCAACTTCATTAAGAGTTTCAATCGTTAATTATCTTTGATGTCCAGAAATGGATGAATGTTGAAGTGAAATGAATTGTGACTGCAGAATATCACATGGCTGTAAAAATGAAACAGATCCCTGCAATGCAAACCTCCTGGACAGAACCCCACAGCAACCTGCAGGCAGACACTACAACTGAGAAGGGTAGGTGGCTCACAACTAGCCTCCTATCTCAGGACCCATAGTCTATGGCCACCTAGCTCCAGGGCAGGGACAACAGAGCAAAAGGGCAGAGGAGGGCAAGGCCACCTAATTCATGGAGGTGGAAAAGAAATCAAGGAAACAGTGCTGGGGACAAAGTTGCCAGAAAATAGACACACCAGCTATTGTGACACCTCTGTGCCACCTAGCGAGCATTGTGCTTTATTAATCCCCTAAGCAGTGCTCAGGACAGTCAAGAAGACATGGCTCACTTTAAAAGTCACATTCCAGTTACTCAACTTGACCCTCAAACATGTCTCCTTAAACCATTCTTACTAGCCAACAAACACAAGGTTATAATTTCATGGAACAGCTTCCAATTACCTCATTTAAAATCAAAACACAATTTCTTTCTCAAAGATTTAATAGTGTTATCATTTTTGAAAACTAAAAATTTCCTCTGGGAAACAGGACAAACTAGCAGCTGTGATGAAAAAAAAAAAAAAAAAAAAAAACAGTTACATATCCCCAAGTTAGAGTAGCACAGAGTAAATATTTCTATTCTGAAAGGTGAAAATGGGGAGTATGGAGAAAAAGTAGGAGAGTTATTCCTGAATTTCTGTGTCCAGGGACATGTGGTCAGTCATGAGTTCCAGATGGTTTGGGTGTCCTCAGCCCCATGGCCTTTCTGGTTGCAGCCCGTAAGGATCTGTCTCTTGGGCTGGCTTCACTCATGGCCTGCAGCTTTCCTTGGCAGACCACATTTCTTGGCAGTCTACTTTCTTTGCACTTCCAATTACACAGGGTCTCCACTGGCCACTTTGGATTCAGTCTGAAGTGAACACAAACTTCCCCATACTGGTTCATTCCCTGACCTCCCTGGCTTTTCTTTGAATTCTAGGAGGACACCTCTCTGACCTAACAACTCCTGCATACTGAGTGCCAGAGAAATTGGCATCTTATGGATGATACCAAGGTCTGCTCTCAACAGGTGCAGAAAGCAGGCCCCTCTCAAACATGGTCAGCAGCTCCTGAGTGCCTAGATGGCTGTGCATAGGGAAATCCTGGGTTCCCAGGATCCCAGGGAACCAGGTCCTGAGGAGACCCTTCTTGAGGAAGGATTCCAGGGACTCACTTCTCAAGACAAAGATTGGCACTTCTTACCGTTTGGGCTGTGGTGGGTGGGGTCTTATTGATTACTTACATGCTCTCAAGGGATCTTTCTTCTTGTCCCTGTACAAAGCATTTAGTTTCTTTTTCATGATGCTACACTCTTCAGTAACTAGACATGCCTTGGCTCCAACATTTCAACTGCCTCCTTTTGGGCCAAAATTTAGGTGTTTCAGCTTCCTCTGCTCTTTGTTCTGTTCCAGTTATCTATACACTTCTGGCTAAAAGCACTCAACAGGATCCATGCCACAGCTGGGCTTCTTGCCATTTCCTTTATTGGTTCAATTAGGCCATATCCTCAAACACAGCTTTCCAAAATGCCTTAAGAAACTGACAAAATGTGAAAAAAAATCATGCAGGACTGAAATCTCTATGACCTCTAGTCCCTTTCCAAGGCTCTTGGAAGCCTGTTGAACCCATGAGTGTACTCTTCTCTGTCCTGCTGCCTATCTGCACTGTGTTCTGCACTCCCAACAGAATGGCCCACAGGCTCTGCTTATCACCCTTTAGGGCTTCTCCAACCCACATCTTCAAACCATGCCAAGCTCCTCCCACAAGAAAGTTCCACGGGCTTTATATAACTCTTGTCATGTATAGTCACAGCAATGTCCCACATCTCTCATACCAATTTTCTGTAATCTCTTTCCCAACGCTAACTAACAACGCATGGACCTACAGCTCAAAGGAAAAGAGGCTCAATTTGTCTCATGATTTAAGAGTAATCAGTCAATGTTAAATGGCCACAGGCAGAAACACTGTGGCAAAGGAATGTGACAAATTTGAGTGGCTTACTTCATGGGATCCATGAAGCAAAGTGAAAAAGAGTGCCAGAGAGAGGGGTCTGGACCAAACAGTACCCAGTCATGCCCTTGGGCTCACCCCACACACCCAAAAATGTGTTTCACCTGTTTTTCATGAGGCTCCCAAGCCAAGAACTTTAACACATTGAAGCTTATCTATCACAAGAAGACTCCCCAGAAGGATCACAAAGCCATTTACATAGAATAAAATTAAAATCTCATCTCAAGGTGACATACCCTTTCATTCTATTTTAGTAATAGACTAGACATGATTCAGTTGTAGAGTTAAAAAGCAAATGGCTGCTACGGTAAGAGGTGCTGTGGCGGGCGGTGGCCATGACTCCAGTGTGGTCGCATGGAGGAGACTTTACAGTGCTGGACTGGCTCTGAGCTTGATCACAGCTATGGGCGACCAAATCTGCCCTTGCTACAAAATGACACAGAACCATCTGTTCACAGTATGAGAACAGCAGTTATCTGTTTTTGATATTACATGGAAAATTTTATAGCATACAACCAAAAAAGGAAATAGGTTAAAGTTTAAAAGATGATCTTTAACAAAGGATGCTTGGATTATTTTTTTAATTTTCTATAAATCTATAATTCTCTTATAGTATAACATTTAAATCTGCTTTATTATCTTCACAGTTACCCACAGATAATTTTTTTTTTTTTTTGTCTTTTTGAGACAGGGTCTCACTATGCAGTTCAGGCTGGCCTTAAGCTCACTTTGTAGCTCAGGCTGGTCTTGAACTCACAACAATCCTCCTGCCTCAGCATACTGTTTGCTGGGATTACAGACATGTGCCACCAAGCCTGGCTCCACAGATAATTTTTTAAATCTCTTATTTATTCACTTATTTGATACAGTGTCTCCCTATGCAGCTTGGACTCAGTGATCCTCCTGTCTCCACCTCTCCAGTCTGGGATTACCACTGTCTGCCACCACAGCTGGTTTCAGTGGGTGGCGTGGCACCAGGCCAGCACAGCATGTGGCACTGGGGATCCAAGACAGGCCCTTGTGCTTACCAGGTAGGCATCTAGACCTCCAAGCTATATCCCCAGCTCCTAGCTATTGATGCTCAATAATTAAAGCCAGCTGTTTAAAAAATAGCCACACAGAAGTATTTTATTTTATTTTTCATTTTTAAGAGCAGAATATTTATTGAGGGAAAGAACTTCTATCTTAGAGACGGACAGAAGGGGGATGCAATTGAATTGCCCTATTATTTTTAAATTTTAAAGTACTTTTCTTGGGAGGAAGGTCAAATAGCATTTATTAAATGTAAAGTAACCAAGTCCCTTGGGAAACAGTCCCAAGAAGAACAGTGAACAATACAGATGGAATATCTACTTGTGTGTTCCCTCTTTCTTACACACATATGCACACAGCTAAGCTTTACCAGTGACAAAAACCTACTTCCCCTTTGCCTGAGTGACAGCTGGCAGGACGTAGTTACAGATATGGGGCTCTATTTTACTGTAAAATAAATATTCTGGACCGGTAAGATACTTCAGTGGACTAAGAGCCTGCTTAGGCAAATGCAGAGACCAGGTTTTGGCCCCAGGCACCACATGCCTTGCCAGCCACTGAAACCAGACGTGGTGGTGCACACCTGCAATCCCAGCACTTAGGAGGCTGAGACAGAAGGATCACTGGGAGTCCATGCTGCAGAGTGAGATCCTCTACCAAATATATTAAAAGTAAGTAAATAAATAAAAAATAAAATAAATACTTGACTTTTAGAGTAAAGAGTGGGTTGTTTCCTAATATGCATGTTTCACAATTTTTTCTCTTACATTTAAATTAAATATGCTTTTCTTAATAAGATGTTTCCCTCTTTGATAGAATTATATGCAGCTCTATACAAAAAACAGCACATTTCATCACTAAATAATTATGTTTGGGTCATCTCATGCTTTTACCTTCTTGACAGTACAGAATTACTGTGATGTACACATTTATACAATGTCAGCTTTCAGAAATAAAGTATACTTATGATGTACTCAGTATTCCCTGTTTTCATTTCAAGTAATAATTTTTAAAAATATTGCATCTGGAAGAATACTAACCAACTTATCAAAGTTCTTTCTAAGACTTCCACTTCATATTCCCCCAGCAGCTGTACCAGTACTTGCCCTGCTTCTGAGTGACCGCCAAGGTTCCTGCAGTCTGGCGATAGCTGTGAGAGGACCACTTAGGTGTCCAGAGCTCAGATCTTTCCTCTAGAAAGCAGAGCCAAAACACCAGGTTCTTCTGTCCTGGCTCTTCACTTAATGTTTGTTGTAAACATCATAATACTAGCCGTAGCAGCATGAGTTTTCAAAATGCATTGCTAGACAAAACTGAGACACTATGTTATCAAAGGAGGACCTTCCATTAACTACTCACCTTGTGAATAGAATGATTTATAAATTAATTTAACAAACCTCTTCTAAACACCACATTTATCCAAACATTTGTGGGTAGCACAGTAGCTTTATAAATCCTTTAGGGAAAGAACAAAGGGACTATAGAAATGTTGATTAAATCAATGGGAAAAAGAGCCAGAAAATTGATCAGTGGGAGGAATGCAAGATTGGTTTGGTCTAGATAATTTAAGTGTGAATTTTCTACCCATTTTCCTATTTCTTAAAGTACCTCCCTTGAAGTGAATGACTAAACATTTGTTTGTGTTAGGTCCTCTGATAGATGTGCTAAATGTTAAGGCATAATCCCATACATCATCTGCTATTATGTGGCTCAAGGTCCAGAGAAGGCTGCAAATGCCCGGATGACTACAGAGTAGTGTAATGGCGATGAGGGCTGAGAGCAGGGAAGGCTGCTGAGCCTTGTATTCATGCTCCGGTGTGGACGGAGGTTCCTCCAGGCTACTTTAGAAACTGGTGAGTCCACAGACTCTGTTTCCCAGCTTAAACTGGCCTTAATTGATCTCTTTTGTTACCGTCTGTATTAAATCAAGTGTGGATTATGGAAATCCTCAGTTGTTTGAAAATCACCAGCACACCAGTTGTCTTCACAGGGTCATCAAGCTCAGTGCTTTGATTTTAAGGCAGCTGTGCTTCCTCAAGTCACGCAGTGAGGGTTATGGATGAACACAGCATTCGAGCTAAATACTTATTCTCACGACAGACATTTATAAAGACCATCAATTGAACTCAGAGTTGAATGTACAGCAATAAATAATAGGTACTTTGCTTACTGTGACATACTCTACTTTCATCAGAGGACATATCCCTGAGACAAAAGGTGACAAAAGAACATCACATAGACTGTACTGTAGGCTAACTGGACCTAAGAATTACAGACATTTTACCTGACAGCTGAAGAATACACATCTGTACATAAAATATTTCCTAGAACACAAAAGCAATTAGGCCACAAACAGATCCCAACAAATTGTAGAAATTGAAATTCTATTGTAAGGGCCAACCAAATATCTCGGTACATTAAAGCACCTGCAAGGAGGTGCAGGGATCAGAGGTTGGATCCCAAGAACTGCCATGTCGCTCCCATCCCCGGGGCATGCTGAGAAGGCAACTGAGACCAGGTGTGGTGGCATGCGCCTGTAATCACAGACCTTGGGAGGCTGTAAACAGGCGGATCACTATGAGTCTGATCTACACAGTGAGATCCTGTAGACCCTGCACTAAATACAGAAAAAAAGAGAAGAAATTCTATTGTACATTTTTTCTGACACAATGGAGTTAAAATGAATAATCAGTAACAGTTATGCACATACATGCAGAATGAACAACATGATGCTGAACAGAGGACCACTGAAGAAAATATTCAAAAGGAAAAAGAGCCACTTTCCTGAAACAAGTGAAAATGAAAACACAATGTACCAAAACGTCTGAGAAAGCAAAATGTAGGACTAAGAGGCAAATCTGTAGCAATATGTGTACAATTAAAACTAGAAGTATTTTAAATAAGGAGTGGTACAATTAGAAGACTTAACAATCAAAATAAAATATAACCTAAACATAAATTAACAGTGGATAGCAACAAAGATATGATTCAAGATAAATAAAAGAGATTTTTAAAAATGCACAATATTAGTGAAATAAAGAGGCAAGTTTTGGAAAAGATAAATAAAATAGACAAACTTTTATCTACACAAACCAAGAAAAATTTTTAAAAAGCTAAAATTTTAAGATGATAAGGAGAATTTAAAACCAGTAACACAGAAATGCAAATTGATGAACATCCTATTACTTCATTTGCTTAGATTGTATATGTCAGAAATTTTTTTCTTTCTTCTAGGTTTCCCATTATGAACAATTATGTGCTAAAAATTGGAAAATGTAGAAGAAAGAAAAATGTCTGACATATACAACCTAAGGAAATGAAGCTGTAGGAAAGAAGATACAGGAAACCTGAGCTTACCATGACAATTCCTGAGACTGAATCAGTAATAACATGTCTTTCAACAAAGCAAAGTCCAGGACTGGATAAATTTACTCCCTCATTTTATAAAACTTTTACAGGAAAACTAACACTCATTCTTTTCAGTATACTCCCAATATCTGAAAGAGAACAAATTCTCACAAACTCAGACTTCAAAGCCAATTAGATTTTGATATCAAACCTTGGCGAGTATCCAATCAAAGGAAGAAAACTACAGGGTAATATCTCTGATAAACAAAAATATAAATGCTTTTAACAAAAAAATAGGTAAAGAGAAATGGCACATCAAAAACATGATCCATCGTAATCAAGTGAGATATAAAGCAGAGATGCAAGCAGGGCCCATCAGCCACAGATGAAAGGTTGAGTGCTGCACATCAACCTGTGCCTCAGTTCCTGCACAGGACCCGGAACACCCTGCATGTGATTCTCTCAGTGGATACAGAAAAACACGCAAAGCACTCAGCACCCTCCATGACAACTTAGGTACAGAGAGAATGTACTTCGTCATAATAAAATCTCAACTGACAAACTCAGCCAACATCATGGTGAGTAAGAAAAGGTGAACACAGTAGCAGACGGCCTAACAACAGCAAATAGGCAGAGAAGGAAAGAAAATGAATTTAATATGAACAGATAACCAAATGGACAGGAACATCATAAAATAATACCCTGCCCTGCAAAATAAAATGCTGTTTTATCATTTACAAGCACTGGAAAATATTATGTTAAGTGAAATAAGTCGGACAGGGAAAGACAAAACCGGCCTTCTCTACCTCCTATGTGGAGGATAAAAACATGATGACAGAGGTTAGAAAGTGATAAATAGAGGCCAGAAAGTGGCATGGGGGCGTTACTGAGAAAAGATGGATTATGAGTGCAAAGCAACAGAGAGTTAGATACAAGGATAAATTCTAGTGTTCTATAGAATAATAGGCTGGAACAGTTCAAAGTACCCTAGAATATATTTCATAAATAATTAAAAGAAAGGAGCTTGAATTCTTGAAAATCAAGCAGCAATAGGGACACATTAACATCATGATTTCATGGGTACACATTACACACATCTAATGAAATATCACACTACATTCCATGAAGATTTACAGTTCCTACATGTTAATGAAGAGTATTTTTAACTACTGGAGAGTTTAGAAATGTTAACTACTTGGATATGGTCATTATGTCTTGTATATATGTATCTATTTATTACACTGTACTTTGCAAATATGAATAATAAAGTAATAATAAAAATAATATTTTTGACATTAGACATGACTGCCATTTGGGATAAAAATTAAATAAAAAATAATTGGGCTGCAGGCAACTAAATATTAGATCAAACAACTGGCAATTAAAAAAGGGAAGCTATCCTAATGCTAAAACTATATTGATTATCTCAGCAATTAAAAGAGCGGCAAACCCTCCATACATTACATAAAAGAGCAAGTTTAGCTTTGCCTCAATTAACCCGGATTTCAATTCAAGGGCATCAATGTAAAGAGCCAAATGGTTTGTCTGCAAATACCACAGTAGAAGTCTGACCTCGGAGCCCATCACCTTCCAGCAGATTTTTAAAGCCCACATTTTAATGGTGGCTTAATTTATGGCTTCCACTTTTTCTACCTGATGACCTGAAGGTTGCTAATTAAACATGCAGAATTATGCATGGAAAACAGAATTCTCAATCAAAAAGGAAACAGAAGATAAAAAGTTGGCATTGCTATTTCAAGGTCACACAGGGTGGAATGGAAATGGTTTTGCTCTAGCCTTCTACTCCAGTGCATAACACGAGATTGAGGGCACAAATCCAGTGATATTAAAGGGCAAGGTATTCACCATCAATGGCCAAATCTATCCTCTCAGCACAGATCATCACATTTTGCCATCAACCATTACTTGAAATCACAGAACAACAAATAAAATACCTGGGATTCAAAAAGAGCAGAATACCTTACAACGAAAGCAAAACGTCTCAAGCATAGACAGAAGCACAAGTGACTATTCCTGGACTTCAGGGGAAACAAAGGAGTCTGTCGCACAAGATCATCTCCTCACCCACACGGTGTAACCGTGGGTCTCCCTGCTTTTTGACATTTTCTGAATGTTCACTTGTTGAATAAAGAGATCAATGAACCTTTTTCATTCGTTAGCTGATGAAGCTTCCACCTGCGGGGCTAAAGTGGGTGTACAGTGGCTGTTTGCATTTTCTTAACCTGGATTCCAAGAAGGAGAGAGTTGGAGTGCCAGGCTCTGCACGGAAGTGGGGTAGCACCGCTGGTCTTCTAGGGGTGATATTTGTAACATTAAACCAGCTATGTATATCCCCTGGACACCGCTTCTGAGTTATAAAATCATTTCAGTGAGGCTTTGCCCTGCTCTGCAGGCCCTGGGCAGATGGGGCCGCTCCTCCCTGAGTGCTTCTGAGCGTGATGCACCAGCCTAAGCAGGGCCTGCTGTCCCAGAGAACTCTGCACAACTTACGGCGGCTCAAACTGGAAGTGTGCAGCACCATTAATTCCAAGTCTGTGATACATATAATGATGTCAAAAAAATTAACACAGGAATCAATTGTAGAGGAGTGTGTATTCATCTTTGGTTAAACTTGATCCCACAGTTGCTTCCTTCTGCTGCAGGCTCTCTCTCCCGGCTCTGAGAAGCCACACCCTGGATTATCTACACGCTACCCTTCTGTGTTCAGTATTTTGATGCTGCTGTTTTAGCCGGAGAATAGTTTCTTTGTTATTGTTCTTTTTATTTTTTATTTTGTTTTGTATTTTAGGGAAGGGTCTACAGGGTGTTCAGGGTCTCACTATGAGATCGGACTTGTAGTGATCTGCCTCTCTACAGCCTCCCAAGAGCTGGGATTACAGGAGCACACCACCTCACCCAGTCTCGATCATCAGGCAGGCCCCAGGGATCGAACCCTGGCCCCTGTGCCTGCTTACAGGCACGTCAATTCACTGAGCTATTCTGCAGGCCCTAAAATAGTTTCTTCGTCACTTCTAGACACCAGTTCTTTATGCCAGATATTCTGATTTACTCTGATGAAGAAGAGTCAGAGGTCAAAGAGAAATAAGATGAAGTAAGAAAAAGAACTGAGAAAGGAATGCTAGAAATGTCTGAAAGAAAATCAGACAGAAAAGGAACAGCCAGTGATCTAAGATAGCTTTTCAATGTAAACAATAACTAAATAAAATAAAACTGCCAGCAGGCCATTCTTACTTTAAAAATACTGACAGTGATTCATCAGAAAATGAGGGAAAGACTACTGAAACAAAAATTTATCTTTTTCTTCACTTTCTTCAAAGATTATTTGGAATAAATGTCACAAAACACATAAATGCACCAAACAAGAAAATGTAAACAGTGCAGTTAGGATAAATATGCAGTAGTTTTGCATAATTCTATGACAAGAAAGATTTGCACTAATAGTGTTTGGACAGGATATTGTGTCTGCTTCTTGTACTATGGGTAACCACTAGGAAGATAACAATGTAAAAATTATTAATTTTTGAAACTGTCCTATAATTCAGCTTTGAAAAAAAAGGTATACAGCTACATTCTCTTAATTCATTGAATAGAGACATCTGCTCTAATAGTGTTTGTAAATAGAATATCATGTCTGTATCTTATGCAACAAAAAGCCACTACGAAAACAATATGCAATGTAATAAGTATTGAATCTGTTCTGCTAATTTGATTTGAAACTGCCTCATTGCTATTTGTTCTTCAATAAAATTATGGAAAAGAAAAAATAATTTCAATTGCCAAGGAAAAGCTTGACAAAATCTGTCACATTTTCAAAACTAAGGGGCATAGGCCTTTAATAGGAATAAAACAGAAAAATATTTTTTTAATTAATACCACATTTGCATTCTTTTTAGATCCTCTATGGTATTTTTTTTAAAAGATAAGTAGTACTGCTCACATTTAGTATGCAATCTATGAAAAAGTCCACAAATGCCAAAGCCATTTCATAAGGCTTTAGCAGAGGACATGGTATTGAAATTCTGAATAGAAATGATTTGTACTTAGCATTTCTCTGGCATTAGAGACATGATTGGAAATTTTCCTTTTAATTAAAACTGTCAGCATGGAAGGATTTAAGGATGATCAGAACAAATCCAACCAGCAAACTTCATCAGCCAAGAAAGTTACAGGAAAAGTAAAAGGCACTATTTACTTGTATCATAAGAAATAAGTCTACACAGTAAGCTTATTTAATGGCGTTATCACTAATATGCTGAACCCATTGTGAGCAGAATGTTGAAAAAGCTTCAAGGAAAGTTCCATACGTTGCAGAAAACTGAGTAGTTTTACACTCAAAATAAAAGAATGAGTAGTGTTACTATTTCTTGCTCTTAGAATGAAGGCATATGTAAACGTTAGAGGGCGGTGGCTTAAGGAAATTAATCAGTGTTTCTTCCCTCTGTTTTAGTGATGACTAAAACAGAATCTACTGAAATAATAGAGAATGGTTTTTACTGGGGTCTGACTCAGTGAGACCACCGGGAGTGCCTGCTGTAGGCGCGCAGCCCATCGCGTGGGTTCAGAACGAGAGCGGCCGCTTCCCATGGCTTCGCGCCTCTCCTACTCAGTTCTCCTTGTCACTTGGGTTCTGTTGTCAATGACATTTCAATCATAGGAATGCAAGAATGTCTTCAGCATCTTGTGATACGAGCAGGAACGGGAATCAGTAGCATGTGTCAAAACTGTCCTGTTGGATTTTTTTTTTTTTCTAATCAAAAAGAAAACCGTTGCTTATCTTATACACTCAGGAAAAACTCTCTGTGCAGACATCTGTGTCGTAAAAACTCCAGGGGACCTGGGTCTCTTGCTGGGAAAATAGAATTGAAACTCCACAGAGGTCCACAGTGCAGTGTTCTAATTCGCTTTTCCTAAAGCTGGGATTCAAAACCAGTGTTGAAGTTGACCATTTCAATAGTCCTGCAGAAGTCTTATTGAATAAACATATTTGTGTTAGAGCTCCACTGCTAAGGAGTCGTAGGAACTTTTTTCTTTGTATGCACAAGAAAAGATATGGCGACACAAATAAAACACAGCGCTGCTTTCCCAGCCCAGCTGCACCACTGCATCCTGCGTAGCACATCTGAGACCAGCATCCACGTAATCTTCCAAAATTTCAAAGAATGTACTGAAAATTTCACCTGAAATATCTCCTAAACTTTCTTTGCCATAATTCTCTTGCGTTACTTTCACAAAACTTACCAATATTCTTCACAATTACACTGATTTTTATAAAATTTATTAGTATCATAAAATGACTTCTCTAACCATATTATAACCTTCATACACTCAGCATATAAAATGTGACCATGGAGATTATTGTGTGTATTAAGGAGACAGATGTGCTCATGTCAGACAGCCTGCTTAATTTACGCTGATTGTCCTGGCTGACTCTATCCACTGGCACATCAGTCATCACTTTTCATGTGCTGATATTCATTTCTTTTTCACAGTGACATGCATATAGTTATGAGAGTGAATGAGAAATTTCATGAGGGCTTTATTTGATCATAATTTACTCTGTTGATATTTCTTTCCTAATATTGCCTCCAGTTTCAAAGCTCCAAGAAAAATTCACTCATCTTGGGATAGAAATATTTCAAGTTGGCCCAACAATTCTGAGTTTCTAATAGCTATTTTCACTTGAAAAGGAAAATAAGATCTGTTTTGAATAGGAAGAGATGAAAGAGAGTGAGTTAACAGTAATGTATCTGGCACGTATTTGTATTTCTTACTGTAATATAAAAAGGACTGGGCATTGGTCTAAATTTTGGAAAGTACAAGGAACTGGCAGACACAAGAGTAGCACCCTCCCCCATTCACCAAACAAAGAACCAATGCAGTGCAATTTGTACTTGGAGATTCCACCCTTTGGAACTTCAGTCCTCTGCCAATTCTATTCGTATGTTAAGTCCTTATGAGGGAAGTTGTGTCTTCAATATGTTGACTTTCTGTGAACCAGAAGAGATTTGGGGCTTTTAGCAACTTCTGATCTATGAATAATTTTACACATATCCATTGCCTCAAGAATTGTAATATTTTTTAATGAAGTTTTTTTTTGTGTGTGTGTGTGTGTGTGTGGGAATCCAGAATGAAATCCCTCTCTAAGGCTCTCTCTGCATTTTCTGATGCTGAAATTGTTTTGTTCTGTAACTAATATCTGCTCATTTACTTCCTGTGATATACTGCTGGAAAATGCCCACAGCACTGTCTGATTTCCGGTCACCTGTGGTCACACACCTGGGCAGCCTGGATGGCTTCCTCGATCAGTTCTGAAGCACAAGGCAACAGACACCTTGATGGTGTCTCCACTTAACTGTTTTACACCCAGGTACATCTACTTTGTCATCCAAAATCAGACTCACAGCTCTTTGTGAAATCCACATTATCATTAATAACAATAGTACAGACAAATACACACTGTTAGTTCTGACCAATACTAATCACCTATTATATAAATAATATTTACAATTTTTTCATTAAATACTACATCATAGAATGTTAATTTTACACTCAGGAAAACTGACAAAAAGGACTCTTTCTTAAGTTGACACAGTCATATTCTGAACCAGATGTCCATGTGGCAGAATCCTTGGTTAATGTGTGTTAAACAGAGGCAACTTACCTTTATGGAAAATGAGCCTAAGTTAATATGTGATTTCTTGTGTTATTCACTTTCTAATCCCTAGGACAAAATGCCCAACACTTGTTCCTGAAGAAACAATGGTTTGTATTGGCTCTCAGTGTATTCAGTCTATGGCTTGTGGCCTCCAAGGTGTAAACACTACAGTAGCAGGGCTGGGAAGATGAAAGCTGTTCGCATGGTAGTGGCCGGAGAGGGGAGTGTCCAGACAACTCAGCTATGGCCTGCCCCTTCCCAGTAGGTCCCATCCTGAACATGAGACCTAAGGGGTGGTTACACCCAAACCCTAATGCCGCTGCCACAGACATTTCTATGCATTTTCTAGCTGAAGGATGCTAGCAATACTGGTTGAGAACTTACAACTGAGTCTCTCACTGGGCATGTGCCTGGTCCTGCAGAATGGCTTGCTCAAGCTCCTCCTCCGTCCAGAGGTCAGGGTCCAGCTGCTGTGCAGAGAAGCCCCCTCTCCTCAAGATATTCTCAGGTGATGCAGCTCTGAAGAGTTGTGCCAGCCTCAGAACTCCTTGGAGAAGGAACTGAGGTCCTGCATGCAACAGCACTGTGGCTGCTGTCTGCCCTCCCAGGGCCTTCCTGCAACACCCCTTAAAGATGGGTCTCCCAGAGCACTTCCCGAAAGCTGTGTGCATTGCAGCACACATTTCTCCCAACCAGGATCCAGGCAAGCTGCTGAGCCTTTTTCTGTTGCCCAACTTCAAAGATGCAAGGCTTAGTGGAAATGAGCTCAGAAGGAGCTGAGCGTAAAGTCCTCAAAGGGCTGCTCGTTTTCTATTAATGATTTGTAATTTCAAAAAGGTGATGCAAACCTCTCTATGCTTTTATTTCATTTCTGTGTGCATAATGACTTGAGGAGGACTCTTCTGGTCATGTAGAGCCTTGTGCCTGCTAGAACACAAAGCGGCAAGCACAGTGCATCCGTGGCCTTTCACACACTCAGCAACCAGCTGGCCTGTGCAACCTCAGTCCAGGAGCTGAAGCCAGAAGCCAGAGCTGTAGTGTAATTACAGTTCAGAGCTTTGCATAATTTCCCTCCTCTAGCTCCCATGACCCTCCTTGTAAAGATTTGAGATAATCTCAGAGGAGAAAGTGGCATCTCATCTATATTTTTATAGCAGATCACCATTAGCAGATGTGCTGATGGGGGCCTCAGTATGCTGAAGTTGGTGAATGAAGGAAAAGGTTAAAAGAGGCTGAGGCAGAGTGGATTGTTTTGGACTGCTGGTTGACCTTGGCATAGCAAGAGCACCAAGATGTGCCTTAAGGAAATGATGACTTGTATTCCCGATCACAGTGCCAGCGCAGGGGCATGACCTCTGCAGAACACAACAGCAGCCACTCCAGTGGCATACCAGCTGTTAAGTAAGAAGTGTTTGTTTTTTCTTCCATTTTCCTTCTGTTCGATATTACACTAGAGAAGAAAAAAAATCCCAACAGAGAAAGGGAAAGCAAAGCCTATCAGATGCAGAGAAAGGCAGGTCAGGGCTTCTGCCTTGTACAGGTGCTGGATCAAGAGAAGTCGATGGATGAGGACCAGTTGGATAAGCACTGCAGTTTCCGACTTGATGCAGTGGAATAGGGAGATCTGGAAATGCCTAGATACCCATGAATCCTGGCAGCGACGATTTTAGTAGACAGCAGGTGGGGGACACAGAGCTTGGTTACTGATTGAAGAAAAATAGAAATATTTCCACCAGGAGAATACATGCTAAGAAACTGGTTATATTTCTCTGTTGTAAATTTCTTATATTTATTGGAGGATGGTTAAATGGAGGATTCATTGTCCTTCTCAACAAGATAATAATTGAAAGAAATTTTTTCTGTCAGTAACAAATGTACTTAGCTATAAAACATCATTTTTCTTTCAAAATATTTATGTTTATTAACATGAAAATATGGTCCTCATATAGCATTAAGCAAAAAAAAGAGAAAGTTACCAAGAAATAGTTCCACCTGTGCAAATGAAAAGTACACGACTATATGTTTATTTTTTTCTGTATTTGTATAGTTCTTCCTTGTCACCATTCAAAACAAGAGGTTAATAGTGGTAAATAGGATCATTTAGAGATGAACAGTGTTTGCATTTAGAAGAATGTATATGTTAAACCTTTGTAAATAAAATACTGGTACATTATAAAATAGGAAACCAAGTGAAAATAATAAATTCAACAGGCAAACAATGGTGTTTTCTGCATTCAGATCTCTTCAGACATTAGTAGTCATGCCCTGACCTTATAATTGCTGGGGACAGCAATAAAGAGCAGGCTCTGTTGAGCATAGAAATGCCAGTACCGCAAAGCAAAACGAAGCAAAACCCCCGAAAGCCCTGCTGACGCTCTATCACTGCCATCAGTCAGTTTCTTTCCTATATGTCTTTGTGTCCGCTTCATTTGTTTTTTGCAGAAATTAGGACAGTAGTCACTGCTCCTCCACTTGCTAACCTGAGATTTCCTGCTTCTAAACCAAGAGAGCACATCTTGATTTTCCAAAGGGTGGGTGTCCACAAGGGAAGTACTTGAGTGACGCCACAGCAGAGATTCTGCTGAGGATCTCTGTGCTCACGGTGAATCCCATTCTCTTCCATATATGTATATATATATATATTTTTTTTTTTCTTCTTCTTCTTCTTTTTCAAACAGGATAGAGTTCTGTATAGCTATGAATAGTGGAATGAAATTTTGGCCAAGTTGGGGCTTCTCAGACTTAGACGGTGCAGAAAACCTCTGAAGCCATTGTAGCATGGCCCAGCATGCAAGAGTGAACCTCCGTGCCATTTCCTGAGCAACTCACTTTTTGGGTGCTATAGATGGAAGTGCTTTGACAAATCAATTGGAAGAAGAACAAAGCGGTCTCACTATTTGAAAACCAGTTTGAGACTCGGATTGACCCAATTCATTATTATTATTATTATTTTTATTATTACTATTATTTTGGTACCAGCGATTGAACTCATGACATTCAGTTTGCCGGGTAGTCACTTATGCCACTGAGCGATCTTCATCACTTAGCCTTTGATTGAAAGTCTACAAGGAAATAAATTTATGTGATGAATGAGAAAACAAATGCTTTTTAATGTTTATTTCATTATTAATGTGTAAACTATTCAAAGATTTGAAGCCCAAATGTAGTATCAACCCAAAAACAAAGCTTTCTGGCCTCAGAACCCTTTCTCTCAATGCCTTATTTTCTCTGCCCTCTCCATCACCTGTATCATCCCCACCTTCCAGAGCCCAGGGTTTGGGTCAGCCGAAGTGAGAGCACCTTGCTCATCTCACTGCTAACTTCAGTGAAGTTTTTGGTTATGCTTATTAGAAGAGCTACTGTCAGATTCTGTCCAATTTTCTAATAAATTCTGCCCAATTTTCTAATAAATCTAGAATTATGAGGTCATTATCCAATTTACTTGTAGATTTGCAATATCTTACAAGGCATAATGATATTTTGGCCAGCTCAAACAAATCATGAGGAGATGTATTTGTGCTTTTGCATTCTATAGATACAACCAAAACAAATTTAAAATATTAAGTTGCTACTTGTTATTTTAAAGACAGCAACTTGAGACTCGTGTAAAGAAGTGATGTATCAGCAATATTAGTATTGGTGTGGATAGCAATTAAATGCATGTGTAATACACCTGCAAAGATAATAATTTAAAATCACAATGAAACATATCAAACCATTCAAATGGACTAATTTAATTATGCTATTGGCTTTTGAAACCATGTCAACACTGATGAAGTAATTGTCTTAAAATGCTCTTTTCTTCATTTGGTTTAGTGGTTTGGTTTCAGTGTTGAGTCAGTTACAGACCTTTGTGATGAATGCATTTTGAAATGATAACTAATTTGAGCAAGCTACCTTTATCTAAGGAACTTCAAGTTTCTGTGAAGCATGCTACTTTGGGAACTGTGCATCACAGTGGGAATGAAGGCAAGAATCAAAGACTGAATTCTAAGGCCGGAGAGATGTTTCAGTGGATTAAGTGCTTCCCTGGCAAGCACAAGGACCTGAGTTCAATCCCCACTTCTGCCAAAAAAAAAAAAAAAAGAGGTTGAATTCTACCAGAGAAGATAAAAAGAGCAAGTCAGATAGGAGGATGGCATGAAATAAATGGGGGATAACTGGTGTATGCCACTTCATGGGCCTAAAAAGTAGAGTGAAGGAACATTATGGTCAAGGTGAGTCCAGAGGCTCATGGCATCTGACTCAACAAATCCACAATGAGACAGCTGTGTCCCTAAAATAATTCTCATATCTGAGATCATGCAGTGTAAGAGTCTTGACCAATAATTGAGAAAATAAAGCCTTTTAAGAAATAGTAAAATATTTAAATAAAGATAATAAGCTGTCGGTAAAATAGAAGCACTAGTAACACTTTTTAAATATGAATTTGGCTCTTCGATGTATTAAAACATTAAAGGACATGGCTACAACACAGAGTCATAAGTGTGTTACTCATTGCAGTGCTAACTTGACTCCAGGCTTCCCATTGTTCCCAGTTAATAAACTGACACAAACAGGTTTCTAAGCTGAAAAGTGCTCTTAGTGTGACTTAGTGCACGTAGCATGGAGTGATTTTAAAAGTACAAGAGAGCTGATTCTAGGCTTCGGACTTTTACACCAGTTTTATAGGGTTGTGGAAATGATTTACTCTTTCCCAGCTTTCAATAACTTATCTAACATTAGTGGTTTGGATTTGAAGACTTCTGTAATCTCTGCTTGCTCTGTTTTCTAAAAATTGTCATTAAGCCTCTGGGTTTTTTTTTTTTTCAGATTTAATCTATTTATATTTTCTAAAACAAAAGTGGAAATTCAAGGCTCACATATAACACAAAAAATGACTTTCCTAGATTTCTAGTGTGTTTTCCAGATCAACAAGTAACTTACTCTACAATAGACTTTCTGTTGGGTTTCCAAATTAGTGTTGTTAGAACTGGTTCAACTGTGCCATTGCAGTCAGAAAATATTACCCCATCATAAAGACTTAGAGGCAGAGTTTCTCTCTCACCTCTTCCTGAGCTTTGGTCTCTTGCCCCATGTCTCAGCTGTCTTTCTGTCATTCCTGGGACATAATACTCAGCACACACAATTAAAGAAAAAAAAGGTTTATTTAGCTCACAGTTTGTGGAGGTTTCAGTCCATACACAGCTAGGTCCAAGGCAGAGTGGCACATGGAAGAAAGCAGCAGTCATGGTAGCAGAAAACAGCATAACAGAAAGAGCAAAAGGGCAGGAGGAGCCCCAACAGCAAGGCCGCAGAGAGCAAGTCTGTCCCCCTTATGCTGCACTCTGTCATCCGCCCCAGGCCAGACGCAGCCCTCACACCCATAATCCCAGCACTGGATACGAATTAATCACAAAGACTAGAGGTCCATCCTGTATGAGGATTTGGGGGACAACTGAACACAAACCATACACTCTACATCATCCAATCCCAGCACAAGGAAAATCACAGAAACTAGAACTTTCCATTGCCCAGAGAGGGCATAAACCTAGGATCCTTACTTTCCCAATGCTAGCTATTAACCCTAAAATTATTACTGTGCTACCTCTTTTTATGGGAGAGTTGGCCATGAAAATGGACCTTCATTCCAGAAGTCTCGGCTCGCATCCAGAAGAAATGATATGCCTGAGGAGGCAAAAGAATCTAAGCAGGGCTGCTGCGCCTACCCACTCGTACATCTATTATACTTACCACTTTGTGCTCTCATATTTTTGCACAGTGGTGCACACTTCATTGCACTTAAAACTGTACAGTTGTTTGTGTGTCACCAGGCTTCAACTCAAAGGCTCCCGCGCCTTATTCCGTCATGATGACGTACGTGTGCCATGCTCTCTCCCGTTAACCTGTCTTTGTTATGCAGGTGTCAGACTTGATCTTCTGTAATGGGCAGGGAAATGACCACACTGCTTTCCATGCAGTCACCACATTTAAACTACAATTGTAATGGAAAATTCAAATGGGCCCCTTCCCTTCCAAAAGGATTTGGGCTGTGAGTTCATTTTCCACCTACCCCAAATACAGCAGATAGCTTCAGTGTGCAAACATAGAGGGTACCAGGTCAGCCTCAGTTTCAGCCATCAGCATAAAATGAGTGAATACATTTGAGGAAGTCATGCTTTTTTGCTAAAATAGGTGTAAGAAGGCTATGGATATAGCTCAGCAGCACAGAGCCTGTCTGGCAAGTCCGAGGTCCTGAGTTTGATTCCCAGTACTAGAAAAATAAAACAAAGTAGGTGGTAGTGTGCTAAAATTGGGCTGGGGAGACAGCTCAGCAGGCTGAGAACATGCCTGGCAATTGCAAAAACCTGAGTTTGGTCCCCAGTACTACATGCCTTGCTGGCTTGGAGCACTGGGTGCACTGTACCAGCCACCAAAACCTGACGTGGTGGCACATGCCTGTTTTCCTGGCACTGGGGAGGCTGAGCGAGGAGGAGCAATATGATTCTGAGCTGTGGGGTGAGACCCTGTACCACATAATAAAAGACAAAAAAGATTTATAAAGAATGTTCTAAGATGAAATCATTGGGTTTCTACTTTTTCTTTTTTTTAACATGATTACAGTTTATGAACATATAACAAACATTATGAACACAACAAACATTGTGTTGTAGAGAAATTCTGAGTGGATTTCAACTTCTGAAAGTCCAATATTTCAGAATTTACTGTTTGAATAACAAAACAAAACAGAATGCTACTGCTTAGGCAGAGCACAGCGGCTAGGGTTTGACTCCCAGCGTGCTGTGCCAGCCCTGCCTCTGGGGTGCATTGAGATGGCAATTGAGACTGGGCGTGGTGACATGCACCTGTAATCCCAGCACTTGGGAGGCTGTAAACAGCAGGATCACGAGTCCTGGCTGTGTAGTGAGACTCTGTAGACCCGGCACTAAATACATTTAAAACAAAAAGTAGAATGGGGCATGAGAGCAATATCTACTCAGAAATATTTCTTCATTGAACTTTTTGTATATTGCTACTGAATAATATTAAGTTTGGCTATATTTAGATGTAATATAAACTTGACTAACCTTTGACAGACTAATAATCTTCAGACATGTAAAGATCAACTTGTGGGAAGATGCTGACTATACTACCAAATATAACAGTTTTAAATGAATAGCTAAAAGAACTACTTGCTTTCTATCTAACTTAGAATTGTAAATAAATTGCTCATCATCCATCATACTTTGTATGTTGAAATAATAAAGACAAGTACTGTAATTGATGTTTTTTTTTGCGTAGTGGCGCCAGGTTTATTGGCACTGCCTCTAGAAGAAAGTGTTGGACCTCTTGGTGGTGAAGCGGGGCTTGTGCTGCCGACGCAGGACCCGGTGGGGCAGTGGGAACTTGATCTTGGAGTCGTGGAACTGCTTGACAGCAGGCCGACGGCACTTGCTGGCTGCGATCTCCTCGACCTTCATGATCTGGATGGAGTGGTCGCAGGCTCGGTGCCGGGCGCCCATGTTCCGGTAGCACTGGGTGACAGCGCCTGCTGTGGTCAGGTCCCGGTACTCCCGGTACATGTTGTGGGTGCCCCTGCGGGAGACATAGCGCAGCCAGATGCCGAAGTTCTTTACCCGCAGTGGAGACTTCTCAAACACCTGTCCGCAGTAGACGATCTCTCCTGAAGATTTTTTCATCTTCTTCAGTTGGGACACTAAGTACCAGAAACGGGACTTGGTGACGACATGGTTGGGTGCGAAAATCTGCATGCGGTAGAGAGGCGGCGTGCGGCACTTTGGGGTGGGTAGGCAGCGCGCACCACCTTGTATTCCCGGAGTGTGCCCGAGGCCTTCATGGCGCTCCCTTCTCGCTTGCGGCCACCCACAAAAAAGTGATTATTATAGTTAGAAAGAATATCTAGATTTCATTCAAACATAACTTGTTAAATTTGTTAAAAGCCCACACAACACTTGTGAGAAAGGTTCATTTTTAATAGGTACACATCTGATATACTCATCTCTAGAACAACAACAAAACTAGTGTGTTTAATAACTAATTCCAAGATGGAGCAATTTTCATTACTATAGGAGGATATTTTCCTATGAATCATGGTAATAAAGAATAAGAAATTCAATTGTAATTGTCAACCTTTATGTATATTAAAAGCTTTCCACTTTCATCAGTGACAACCACAGGATACACATAGCCATTGATTGCAAGCTATTTGTCCAGGATAGATTAATGGCTTCTTCTCCTGTAAATATAAATATTTCATCCTGAGCTCATCAAGCCTTCAAACTATTAAACAACCATGCACAGCATCCAAGCCCATCCACCCTCCTCCATTTCTTCCTCAGAGCTTTCTTGAGATAGTGTCCTGCTAGAATAAGCCACGGACAAACTGTAATTTAATGACACACACAGTAATTACCCTGTGCACCCTGAGATGTCTCTGGTGGCTGAAAAATTAGTTTTCACCTCCTTTATTTAATGTATTTTACAGCTTGCTTTTATTAATGAATTGTTCAGACCCTGGTGAGAGCTAACATATGTACCCTATCTCCTGTTTCATATGTAATTCTATCAGAGAACTAATCCTATTCGGAATATTTCTTACATATATGAAGATTATGTCAGGCACAATTTTCCTGCAGAGTCCACCCTAGACCCTTTCAGGGTGCACTGACACACCCCCTGTGGTAACAGAAGACACTTCTTGTATATAACGGGGCTTTCTGTCTCAAGCTCCTGGCCCTTCTTAAACATGGAATAGTTGTAAATTGTTTTGATTTACCTTTCAGCTGAAGTGTTTCCTCAGAGAAAGGTTACAAACATTTTCTGACTGCATTATGCTCTAATATTGTTCACTTAGGTACACAGCAATGTATGCTATCTTCTCACAGGCAGGATTGCAAGCGGATTTCGCAGTCATGGCTGTTCAGGTTGACTTATCTCCTAATACAGAGACTCAAACATAATAAATGGAACAAAATTGCACAGAATTTGTGGCTCTTTTAACTATCTTAAAATAGTTTGTCATCATGCTACCAAGATGAAGGGGAAATGAATATATATGTCATAGCTGGGCATTAGAGTGATCTGGCACCTATTTAATTTGCACATTAAGTCCTCAGCATATATATTTCAAAGTCAGTTTGCTGCATTGATCAATAAAAGTGCTGAGTCAGGGAAGATTTGGTTTTTCTTTAATCTTCCCTTGGTAGGATTGAAATAACACTTGTATACATTAAAATTCCTCAAAGATCTAGGCTACGCACAAGGAATTATGGTCCATAGTATTTTTTAGATGGTGAACGATTCTCACATTCATTTTCACAATAGTGTTAGATATACAGAAGATGCATAACAGAGAAGTGAAAACATCACATTCTTTACCTCTCTGCACACTTACACAGCCCACTAAGACAGAACCTGTTCTTGGAGTCTGTCTAGTACCTGAAGAAACTAACGCTTGGAAGTCACTTCAGAGCAAGTGTTTGTTTCTTTAATGTTCTTCCACCCTTAATTTCTTGTTTATCAACTCTTTCAGTTGTAAGGAGCAACTTCTTACATATTTGGAGAAGAAAAAAAATTCCAGTCTCCCAGGCATGTTTTTATCTATTTTAAAATAACTCGACTCAAAAAGGTTTGTAGTTTTGATTGTAGATGAGTTCTGAGTTATTGGGCTGTGGGAGTGGAAGGGAAGGTAGAAACATCTAGGTTCCCTAAGGAGCAAGGGCAACATGGAGGAGTTAACCACAAAACAAATACTTCAGTATGGCCAGAAGAGGGAAAGAGGAAGTGAGGATGAAAAAGAAAGCCAGTAGGACTGCCTTTACATGAGAGAGGGAGACAGAGAGACAGAGAGAGAGAGAGAGAGAGAGAGAGAGAGAGAGAGAGAGGAAGAGAGGAGAGAGAGAGAGGAAGAGAAGAGAAAGAGGAAGAGAGGAGAGAGAGAGGAAGAAAGGAGAGAGAGAGGAAGAGAAGAGAGAGAAGAATGTGTGATCACAAGAAAAAAGCTCTAGAAAAATAAATAAATAAAACTAAGAACAGGGGATTAGCCATGAAATACCAAGATAACCTGTTTCCTTTCCTGTGGCACACTGTACAAAAGTGTTCGTACTACAGATGCTGTCTTCACATTCTATCCCTTGGTCTCACATTCCTAAGTCTCTGAATGTCTTTACTTGGCTATCTTATTTGTCAGATACAATTTTATATCTTCCTTTGTCAAACTTTCCCTGGAGAAAGGCATCATTTTATTTATTAGAGACAGTATGGTCTACTGCCACACTCAGGCTTCTTGACAAAATATCTCCTTTCCAAACTCTAAATCGAGTAATTTGCCAAGCGCTGCCAACAAAATGTCATAAATATTATGGAATATATCTTCCCTACAATCTTAAGGCCACTGTCTACTTTAGCTCCTTCCTTCTCTGAAATCCTTCTCTGAACCTCTCCTACATTGGCTCTTCACATTATCACTGTTTCTTACTGCATTCTCTGATGTAATACCAGTATTCTTAGAACACAGTTCAAGTCCTGACACTTGCAAACATCTTTCTGTTTCTTAGTTTATTTCTCCAAATTATTAAACGAATGAATGGTTTTCATCTTACAAAAACAGAAAGCTCTTAGAGGATTCCTTCTATCTCACTAATGCCTATTTTTTTTTATTCTTTCATAACTAATCTTAGAAAATTGTACAAAATTCTTCACCATCTCGGTTAGTTTTCCTTCATTACATTCCAGCAAGTTTACTTCTCTTCCAGTACTGTCTGTGATTTTCTTAGTTGAAGTTACCCACTGTATCATTTAATTTGTTGCATGGAAGTTCAGAGGCAGTTACAGGTACAGTGATGGCCTAGGCAAGAGGCTCTGAGTGGTTACCCTTCTGTTGTTGGACACTTCTTTCTTCCTGAATGTGTGATTCCTCAACTTGCACAGCACTACTCTTATAGTTCTCAATCTGTTTCTCTGGCTGCACTGCCTGTGTCTTTTCCCTATTCTTTTCTGTCCATGTATTTTTCTTTTTCTTAACTAGGCCTTTACATACATTCTCTTATATTCTTATACTTTAGGCTTGTCTTCAACTATAATCTAAAGTAGGCACGTAGCAAATACTTAAATCAGTTGCTTTATCCTAGAGTTGAAAATGGCTGGACATGTGGGGAATAGCATTAAGAATTAAGGTAAAATTTAGGCTCAGTAAGATAAATTTCTGGAGTCAGTGAACAAAGTTCACCATGGGAATGGATGGAACTGGCTTATCATTAAAATACTCAGCACCACAAGCCCTGGGTTGGCAAGTTTACAGGATTAGGAGATGCCCAGTAGATGGGTGGAGCATGCTCTTGAGTGTGCAGCTGCCCGGCAGCGCTGCCCTCTGGTGCTCTGTGCGGCCCCTCTGTGTTAGGCTCTGCTCTGCTCTACTCCACTGGTGCCCCCCAGCTGCCACAAACTCAAGGCTTTCCTCCTCCCCACGCCTCCACCACGGCACTCCTGACTGGAGCTGGCCCATCACGGACCAAACAGTGTGCCAAACTAGAACTCTTCTTCTTCGTGATGTGACTGTCACGCACTGGGCCCCAGCAATGGAAACGCTGAATGGCAGAGTATTAACATGTTAACTGTCCTTGATCGTGACCTAAATATTGATGGCTGAATAACTTTGTGGCCCTGTCCAATACCGCTTCCTGTAGCTCCAAATTTTGTCTCTGCCAATTGGCAGTTTCATGTAATCGTGAACAGGCACTGACCATTAAGCAAAAGCTCCTCATCTCCATGCCAGAATTTGGCTTGCCTCTCACTGCCTGCCATAACAAGTGGCATTTTTGTCCATCTGGCCATGCAAGCCCTAAACTTGGTTCTCACTGGACACTCTTCCTTGGGGTGGTGAGCTGGTTCACACTTGGGGGCCTCTGTCTCTCTGGAGTCTACTGTCTTCTAATTCCAACCTGTGCCCCACAAATTCTGCCTCATTTCTCGCCCGCAGTATTGCAGGTTTCACAGTTTGTCTTCTAGTCATAAGTCTATTGTTTCTAGGCTGGTCAGTGAAATGCTACAATTTTTTCATATGATTTTCTTTTTTCAAAAACAATAGTTGTCTTTATACCAGCTCTTTTAAATATTTTGTGCAGTCTAGAATTCTCAAATAGAAGTGGTTACTGAGAGAGTCTTTCCCCTGAAAGGTATAGGTACACGCTGCATCTTAATTTTAATCCAGCATAACCCATGGAGTCAGGTCAAAAATGACCAATTTTCAGAATAAAATATAAATGTCACAGACAAATGCCACTCTCCTAACCCCTGTGCTAAAACTGGGAAGGCCTGTGAATGTGAAATGTTCTTGCTTGCCTCTGTCTCTCAGGTCATCACCCACTTCTTACACTATTTTGTCTGACAAGATAGCTTACGTTGTTCTCTTTCCAGCCCTAATTCAAGCTTCATTAGGTCTCGCAGGTAGCTATGGGTGCTTCTTCTTCATTTTTTCATCTATCACTGTGTCCACTACTGCCCATGGGTGATGTGTGACCCTTGAAGCTAAAGGTCATACTTAGCATACTGTACACCTTTTTATATGCTGAAGTGGATGGAACACGGGAGATGGTGACTTTTCTTTTGGTGCTGTTTTTATTAACTCTCCCCAGGTGATTATGTTAAAAAAAAATCAATATGCAAAAGTCAATGGCAGTATTTGTGAGCCTAAATACAGTGATATCATAAAGGTAAGTTTTGAACGCCATCCATATTGTCATCTTAAGCATATTAAAATAATCTTAGTAATGAGAAAAGTTTAACAAGCAAGTTTTCACTAAAATGTATGATCTGTGTCATGGAGGCATCGTTTAATCTTTCATGAAAAATTTCACACAGAAGAGAAATTGAGAATCAGATGATGTGGGCACTGGAACAAGTTTTAAAAATCATGTCCTGCATGCAAGTCCTTACTGTCCATCACGTGAACCCTGGCTGGCTGGGGCCTGCGCCGGCCCCAGGGGCCAATCTGAGAAATGGCATGGCCACAGGGATCTGCAGCAGAGCAGCTCAGAGATGCCCCATCCTGGGAAACAATTTCATAAAGCTTAGTAGTCCTAATTGGTGAGTTATACTTTAAGTTATATGTCTTGTACAATTTTTTAGAACATCTTAAGAAAGTTTTCAGTGAATAATGAAGTTTAACCCAATTAACTTTGGTATTTGATCAGAACAAAACTTTTGAAACTGTGGGAAAGAAAAATAAAATTAGAAAATTAATGCTGGGGAGAGGCTAGACAAGGGCCTCACTGTTTGCATAAGTGTAGTCAATACGCATGCTAGCTGCATCTTTAAAATTTGCAAGTACTTTTTACAT
This sequence comes from Ctenomys sociabilis, assembly GCA_004027165.1. NCBI lineage: Eukaryota > Metazoa > Chordata > Mammalia > Rodentia > Ctenomyidae > Ctenomys > Ctenomys sociabilis. The sequence continues at coordinate 43,750 of PVKA01016424.1, forward strand.
GTTGTTTTAAACAAATTTCCTCATTCACGTTATTTCCAAAGTATTCATTAAAACCAGGAATTATTGGCAGTGCTACGGTGAGTGCTAATGATCTTTTAAAATGTCAGATTTCTTTTCAAAGAGATGATCTGGCTCGGGAAAATATAAGAAAAATACTTGCTTGTAAGAAAAATATTACTCTGCGGAGTAACAGTTAAAAAGTTTGTGTTTTCTGAGTTTATGTATCAATGTTAAAAAGCAACTCCTCGAATCTATGTGATTCCTAAAGGGAATTTTAGAAATTATAGTTACTCTTCTTGATTCTCAACTTCCCTCGTTCACTCCTTCCAGGGATGAACTCCAGGCCTCGGACACTGCCACTGGTTTCTCCTCCACTTCAGTCTCCTCCCCTCCCTATGTCTCCTCCTCCTCAGAAGCAAAGCCCTGCTCAAGGGTTTTCACGTAAGCTAGCAGGGGTAGAGTCTGTGGGGCTTTGCTGAACTTTACAGAACGGGAGATTCTGTTCCTGGCAGAACGAAGGTCCTCTTGCTTTCAGAATCAGTTAGATACAAAAATACTCTAGTAGATCACAGTACTTATTTGTTCTTTTGCAACTAGGAAGATAGGAGAAGGAGAAAAGGGGAGGGGAGGGGGAGCCAAAGGAGGGGTGGAGTAGAAGGGGATGGGAGGGGTACAGAGGGAGAGGCAGGGGTGGAGAGAGAGAAGTATGTGGAGAGGGCCAGGGGGAACAGAAGAGGAAGGGATGGGAGATTTTTCACCAGTGCCCCTCAGGCCATGTACAGATGCCCATGCGTGGTTGCTGTGTGACACCTGCTATCTCCTTAGCCTGGGGTTCTCAGCCCATCTTGCTTTCAGAAGGCTTCGAGTTCGGCCTTCTGTGGTGTGTCTCACAGCACTGCAAAACATGTCTCGTGCTATTCCAAATGGCTCAAGGCAGAACACACGCGCTTCCCCGTATCATGTCTCCTATCCTTCCAAGCACCGTCACTTTCACGTTATCTCCTGGGTTCACAGAAGAGAAATCTCTGTGCTGGACTCTACCATTTTATATTTAAGACTACAAATTAGTTATAGCGCTCCTTTTTCCTACGTGGATGTGTGTGACCTTCTCAGCTATCACTGACTTTAGGTGGTGAGCATGAAAATAACCCCCAAAGAAATAGAGCTTTTGATAGGCAAGTTAGGAAAATAGTGAGCGGTGGACCCGCCGGCACGTCTGTGTGCAGCAGCTCACAGCCACGCACACTGTTTGTCCTGCTTTTCGGTATCAGGTTGAGCGTGTCTCATGCTTGGCATTGGAACCGCTGACAAGAAGTAAAGCTTGAGGACGCAGCGGCCTTCTTTATGCTGACCCCTATAAGTTGGAAGTCATAATGGCAATATTAAGACAGGAAGGATAGTAAGAGAGGACAAAGACAGGTTAAGTGCTTCTCATTATTTTGTTATAAGACTTGGAAGAAGGAGAGATATGAAAGCAATTTTAAATAACATTCAGTGAGAGAAGTTTTGGCAACTTATTCGGAAGACAACGGAAGCCATCTTCATCACTGCCAATGAGTTTCCGTGAGGAGTGGCCAAGGATTAAGAGAAACTGAGAAAGAACAGCCTCGTTATGGCCAAAGAGGAGGGCTCTGAGAGACACTTCTGCAGAGTGCATCCGCAGTGCTATTTACTGGCCTTTCATCCCACGCTAGAGAGCTGAGCAGTGAGAAGAAAGAAATCACTCTGGAAAGCTCTTCCTGGACTGGAGAAGAGTGGATCAGCTGTCTCACTACAGAAATAGTATGACCAGATCACTGCCTCTGATGCAAGGGCTTTCACACATTTTGTGATTTTTAATTTTTTTTTAAATTTTGGCAGAACCAGGGATTGAACTTAGGCCCTTGCACTTGCCAGGGAAGCACTTTTTCTACTGAGCCATCTCCCCAGCCCCCACATTTTGTGAATTTTTTATGAAGGAAATTATATTAAATTATGAGAGAATGTTCATTTCCAACCATATATCCAACTGTGTCTCTTATGACTATGAGAGAAAGTCTTGGCTTGCAACTGTGGACAAGTGAAACTCTTTAAGTAGGCATGTTCAGAGGCTTGCTGTCTTCCTTCAGCCAGACAAAAGTGCTGAAGAATGACAATAGACATCTGGAAGCCAGCAGGCACTTAAACTTACTTGAAGTTTAAGACATGTAAGCAGAATGAGACCTGGTTTGGCCAGGGAAAAGCTAAAGCTGACATTGTGGCTAGCATGTAAATTTTTTATTCACTATCTCTCCCATATGAATCTGTAATAATGTCTAAATTGACAATGATAAAATAACTCCTCTGAGGAACAGAATAGACATCATTTTAAGATGTCTTGTGTACGTGGACTGTGGGATTCCAGAGGACAGAAAGAAGAGCAGATTCCAAGAGAAAGCCTAGCATAAGGTCAGGGGCTGCTCTTGAACCAGATGTAACACCAGGGTTTGGGAAATCAGAAAAAAAGTGTTGGGTAGCACTAAGGCAGCAGCTGTGGGTATCTTGGGATGTCACCTGGGAGACATTGGTCAATGGGGAGAAATTATACTATTTGTTAATTTGATATGAATGTAGAATCTTTATAGAAGGACCTGCACTTTGTATTGTCACAAGTCAACGAAGTGCTGGGATATCTATGTTCCAATGTAGCATGAGTAAAGGAATCCATGGTGTCCGGTTCATTGGCAGGTAGCATGAACGTTTTATAACTAAGGATTTAAAAATTCATGACTTAATGCATTTATTATCAGTGGTTCTTGGTGCAGCATAATTTCTTTGTAATACAGAGAAATGAGCAGTAGAACTTTTATATAAAAAAGCTTAATAATATCAATCGAGGTGTGTCTGTAGAAGGATTCTTCAGTAATATTGTAGATAACAGAATAAAGATAGATACTTCCAGTATTTATTGATGTGTTCCACAACTTGGATCAAGTTTAAAAATGTAACTACATACTTTGAATATTGTAATGTAAATTTTGACATAGATTACTTTTCTGATATGTTACCACATCAATAAATTATTCATCTGGAATAACACTTAAAAATTACAGCTTGATTTATCTCCATGTCCAATGAAACACATCTTTCTATAGCAGAGTGGGTTAGTAAACCACAGCATTTGCTTTTCAGAATATTCACTGCAACTCTTAGTGACAAAGGAGCAAATCAGAATATCAGAAGGGGTCCAATTCTATAGCGAAACAAATACCAGATTATTAGCATGGGAATACAAGTCTCAGTACTTCAGTTTTGCACATCCACTCTCTGTAGAACAGAAAACAGACTGATTAGGCAGATACAGTTTCTCACAGGTGGACAGCGGCATGTTTCTCTTGAAAGAAAAAAATAGAAAGGAAAACACCAAAGGCAAGGGTAAGCAAGATGAGCTGAAGTTGCTAAACTGTAACTGCAACCCTGAGGGCAGAGCACAACTCACTATCAGTCCCCAGCATGGACAACCTCTGTCCGGCATGGAGTAAAAGACTGGAAGCATTTGAGCCACTGTAACTGGCCTCACAGATGACAGTCCAGTCAGACAAACGGCTTCCTCTGAAGGAAAGGCCCCTTGCTGTGGTCCTTCAAAATTATCAATGATTGGAACTAAATTTTTATTTATTTATTTTGTTTTTGCTGAACATGGGATTGAACTCAGGCCCTTGCGCTTGCCAGTGCAGAGCTTATTCTACAAATTTTTAAGCATCAAAAGTCAAATACAGTGCAGGTTAGGACCCCAATCCCACCTTAGTGTAATGACAGCTACAAAAGGAAACCCCCTCTATGAAACAGCCCCATCCTTTCTGCCCTGGAGAAAGCAGAGATCCTATTTAAGAACTGAATTTTAAAAGAAGAACAGAAGAGATTTACTTTTGGCAAATATACTTAAATGAATACAAACAACAAAAAAGATAAGCATGGCCTATTTACAGATTTCAACTTTATTTATTTATTTGTTTATTTATTTATTTCTCCTTTGATTATTGTAGCTACTTTACCCTAGGGAACTAGGAATATACCTATCCCGTCGTAATCATTTTATTTCTGTTTCCTCTCTCCCCCATTGATCCTTTTTTCACCTCCAAAAAACATTTTTCTGTTTCCTCACATCTTTCTTTCTTTCTCTTTCTCTTTCTTTCTTTCTTTCTTTCTTTCTTTCTTTCTTTCTTTCTTTCTTTCTTTCTTTCTTTCTTTCTTCCTT